>CM067372.1:73032571-73127571 GCA_034401795.1 Chaetoderma sp. LZ-2023a | reverse complement strand
CGCATCTTCTTCCCACTCAGCTACATAGATGTTGGCAAAACTAGGACTAAAACGTTTACCCATAGCGCATCCACAGATTTGTTGGTAGATTTCGCCAGCGAATTCGAAATCATTGCCCTTTAAACTCAGCTCCAGGAGAGCTAATATTTCGCTAGTGGGCCTATTGTTATCAGGATATTTATCAAATGCTCTGCGAACAGAAGTCAAACCCCTTTCGATGTCAATGTTTGTGTACATAGCATCGATGTCGAGGGTTATCAAGAGTGAGTTTGGAGGAACAGAAATTTTGGAGACCTCGGATAGGAAATCCTCAGTGTTGTTCAAAAAGCTGAAATGTCTATTCGCAATTGGTTGTAGGTGGTAATCAATAATTTCACTAATTCGATAAGATTCAGAGCCGCAATCAGAGATAATAGGTCGACCCGGTGGTATCATAGGGTCGGACTATGACTCAATAGGTTTATGAATTTTTGGCAAAAGGTAAAACGTACGTGGATTTGAATCTCGTTTAGCAGTAAGGTATTTAAACTGCTTTTTCGTTATGGCCTTGTTGTCAGCCATTTCTTGAAGGATTCCATTAAATTTATCACAATTATTTTGCCAGAGTGGTTCGTCTAATTTGCGGTAGTGTTTCAGATTACCGAGTTGTCGATGCGCTTCACGAATATAATTATCCTTACGCATTATTACAGTAGCAGATCCCTTGTCAGCAGGCTTTATAACGATGTCATTGTTTCTACGCAAACCTGTTAAGGCTAAACGTTCTTGATATGACAAATTTTGATGATTTTTAGGAAATTCTAAATTTTCAACACGCTCCTTGATAGCTTTTATACTATCAGGGATCGCAGGGTCAACCAACTTCGAGTTAGGTGCCCAGCCAGTTTTTTCAACAAAAGGTAGAAAGTTGTTTTTCTTGGAATTTCGAAAAAAGTCTGCTAATTTTACACGGTGAGAAAATTCTTCAATTTCCCATACCCCATTATCTAAAAGAGCATCTATGTCGACTTTGGGCCGTGGTGTTGGTACATATGTTAGACCAAGATTTAGCAACGATCTTTCTGCTTCAGACAATGTAGAACCAGTTAGGTTAATGATATTACCACCTAGGCCAATTTCTGGGTGGTTAGTACCCTGACCCGTAGTTAGTTTAAATTAAGGTGCGATAACCAACTATTAAACATCCTATTTGCAGTGCACTCAGTCCAGTGGATGTTGTCCTCAATCACCTGAAATTCAGACACGGGGAGGCTGGGCAGGATAGGGACCTTGGCCCTTAAGGCCTATACACGGCTGTTAACGAATTGTATGTTTCGTTTCTGGGTTGTAGTCAGGTGCTTCGAATAATTTAGTTTGGCAAAGTGAACTTTAGCCTTTGGAAATTTTGAACGCATGGTACTAAACAGATTCTCAATTCTCTGGGAGATGTCATGCTGAAGTTCGTCCTTATCATTAATTCCGATGTTAAGGATGATACGCTGAGGTTGGAAGACCTCATTGTATTTTTTAACCATATTCCTAATGTGGTTTATCTTAGCACCTGGATATATTGCTACCTGCATATCTGGACGAGGTGTCTGATTGATACGAGCTAAATTTGAAGACCCAATCAGCAGAATCTTCTTGTTCAGAGTAGGAAGGCGCCATTCACTCTTGTTATCCACCACGAACCGAAACTTGTAGAAAGACCTATGCTCTTTGGGTGTATCCCTAGGCGTAGGTTTGGGCTTAGTTGTGGGCGTAAACTTAGGTTGTGGTGGCTTGGACATCGGCGTCGACGATCTGGTATTTTGACCAGGTCGGTCAGTGGCTGCTCTCTGTGGAAGGGGAGGAAACTCGACTGGGGACAGTGGCGAGACCGGAGGAGGGATCTGACTAGGATCCACATGAGCGGACACTGACGGTGACCATTCTGGCAGTGGAATCAGGAGCGGATCCACCACAGGAGACTGCAGGGGGAACACTGGTGAGCACTGGTTATTCACCCGCTTAACTACTGGGGGACTCTCAGTGGGTGACCTATTCCGTTTCCGATTTGATTGTGGGATGACTGGTATGGTCAAGGCTGACCTTGCAGTCGGTGTGCCTGATAGGGCCACAGAGGGCCCTGCAGTTGATGTTCCTGGTAGGGTCACAGGTGACCCTACAGGGGTTGTTGTACTATGGCAGGTTCTAGAATGCGGATCAAAAGGTCAGATGAAATCATAAAACTGATCAATTGATGAAGAATGAAACTTCCTGCCATAGTTATTTCGGGCCCAATTTATTGCTGTGGTCTTCGCTCTGCCTAATTCTAAATTTGGTTTGGACTGAGGTTCGATGAGGAGCGACATAAGACGACCAAGCTGGAAATTATAGTGACTATATGTTAACCTGAAGTAAAGATATGGCCCATTTCAAATTTGCTGCTAGGATGTCCTTACGGACCTCGGCGTTTGGCATCGCTGGTTTACAGAAGAAATTCTGTCGCTCTAATTCTGACACTTTCCAGCTCAATCCAGGAGGCAAACTGCCCCTACGTACATGAGCATTCAAGATGCCAAGGTGGTGAAAGCATTGTATAATCATGTAGTAACACTTGGTTAGTGCAGCCTGGGCAGATGGCGGGCGACTGTCGTTAGACCTCCTGTCATCCCGTCTTCTACTCTTGCTAACTCCAGCCATAATGTTACTAGTTAGATAATTCAATGTTTCTGCCACTAAAATCTACAAGAATACCAAGAAGTTGAGGGGACCTAATGGAATCGTGAACCAATGGAAGTCTATCGAATTACAAGCCTAACAAAATCTACAAGGGCATCAAAAATCTACCGCTGAAAAAAAGAAGGTTATGATTAAGCATGTTAATATTTAAATAATTCATATAAACTATTAAAGGATAATTGTGTATATTACCAATAATCCTATGCACCGTCGTGAAGTGGGCGACCGGTTTCGACAAGGTTTGTCAGCTTCAGGCCACAGAACAAATCTGCCTGTCCACCAAAAATCTGTCTATTTATTAGAATTGATGGCCTTATGGATGTGGCTTAGATTAGTATTCAATTGTACTTTGAAAATTTTAAATTGTATTCACATTAAAGAGTTGGACTGCCACAGATGTTTAAAAACTATTGTCTAAGTCCATTGACGTTGATTGAGTTCTCTAAGGTTTCTGAGTGGGCTTCCAGTAATACTCTCATGAATGAGTGGCGGTTGATCAAAGAGATCAAGCCATGCATATTAACCCAGTGAGCTCGATTCTGTTTGTTCAGAAGGTATCCCTTTCTGAACGAGGTTCTATTATCGGTCTGTTGATTGATCAAAGGGATCACCCAACGGTCATTAATCATTTGAACAGTGAACTCTATTTCAAAAGGTGTTGTTGGACTTTGTTTTCAAGTCTTTTGAAGTCGAATTTAGGAAAGAACATTTTTTAATTTTAAATTTGGTTTGGACTGAGCTTCGATGAGGAGCGACATAAAACGACCAAGCTGGAAATTATAGTGACTAATGTTAACCTGAAGTAAAGATATGGCCCATTTCCTTACGGACCTCGGCGTTTGGCATCGCTGGTTTGCAGAAGAAATTCTGCCTATCTAACTCTGATAGTTAGTGGCGGTAGCGGCGGTGGCGGTGGCGGTGGCGGTGGCGGTGGCGCTAGCGGTCGTGGTGACGCTGTCATTTCAGTGACACACTTGGCAATGAACGTGATGATGATGAGAGTGGTGGTGGTGGTGGTGGTGGTGGTGGTGGTGGTGGTGGTGGTGGTGGTGGTGGTGGTGCTGGTGCTGGTGCTGGAGGTGGTGGTAGTGGTGTGGTGGTGGTGGTAGTGGTGGTGATGGTAGTGGTGGCGGTATTGGTGGTGGTGGTGATGGTGGTTGGGGTGGTGGTGGTGGTTGTTGTAGTGGTGGCGATTGTAGTGATTGTGGCGAAGGTGGTGGAGATGTTGTTGATGATGATGATGATGATGATGATGATGTATTGACGATGAGGAGAAGGAGGGTGAGGAGGAGGGGAGGAGGAGGAGGAGGAGGAGGCCGGTGTTGGTGTTGGTATTGGTGGTAGCGCGGTCGGCGCGGTGGTTGCTATGGTGGTGTTGTTGGTGGTGCTGGTGGTGTTGTTGTTGTTGGTGGTGGTGGTTGTGGTGGTGGTGATCGTGGTGGTGGTGGTGGTGGAGGTGGTGGCGGGGTCTTTTCAGTGACACTCTTGGCCATGAACGTGATTATGATGATGACAGTGGCGGATGTGAAGGTGTTTTTGGTGGTGGTTGTGGTGGTGGTGGTCGGTGGTGGTGGTGGTGGTGGTGGTGGTGTTGGTGGTCGTTGTTGGGGTGGTGATTGTGGTGATTATGGTAAATGTTGTGGAGATGTAGATGACAATGATGATGATAATGGTGGTCGTGGTGGGGTGGTGTTGGTGGTGTTGGTGTTTATTGGTGTTTGTTGGTGTTTGTTGGTGTTGGAAGCGGCGACGGTAACAGCGGTAATGGCGGCGGTGTCTGTGTCAGTGACTCTCTTAGATGGTAGTACCGCAGCTGCTGCTGCTACAGCTGCTGCTGTTGCTGATGATGATGATTGTGGTGGTGGTTGTGGTGGTGGTGGTGGTGGTGGTGGTGGTGGTGGTGGTGGTGGTGGTGGTGGTGGTAGTGGTGGTGGTCATGATGATGCTGATCATGATGATGATGATGGCGATGATGATGATGATGATGATGATGATGATGATGATGATGATGATGATGAGGATGATGATGGTTCTCTGCACTTACACATCGGCTTTATCTGTGGGATCGAGCATCTTAATCGTCTTGTTACCCGCATCCACATCAGCAAATGACAATATTAAGTGCGTGCAGAGTTTGGCAGGAATCATGTTCGGGGTCATTCCGTTCCATTTGCTCCATGTACCATAGTAACATGCAAGGACACGTGTGTTCGGGATAACAGGTGCTGAAATAATTAAGAACAAGTGCCCTTAGAGATAGCAGACCCCCCCCCCCCCCCACACTGCTTCTACATTTAATGTGCTCTACTCTCGCTACACTTCACAGACCAAACGTCTAGTTGTAACTCATGGGGTTCCGTCGGGTCATTCCGGTACGAATAGTTTTTCCGTCGCACCACATGTGCACGACGAACGAAGGGGCTTGCTAGCTCTGAGGCTCGGGGGTTCCGGATCCCGTACGACGTTGCTCCGCGGAGTACATAGACCGGTTCCTAAAGCCGGTGGAACTCTATCATTCTGGTGGGCCCATGAGACCATTGCCGCTGAGATTAAACCACATGGTGTCATCCCAGCTATTTGTGTCACTGGTATGTCTTTCCATAGTACTTTCTATTTATGGAGTATATAATGAAATTAACATAGTTAAGTTTGGCAAACAAGATTAATCGTTTGACAGTATGAGCATAAGATAATAATCCACAACATAGAGACAGCTAATGTACTTTGCACGTGGGCTCACCGGAGGTACCACACAGATTCGCAAATCCGCAGAGGTATCCCCGCAAGGGAAGCATCCGCACAACGAGGCTACTGATTAACTTAATATAAGTTGTTATACCTTTATACATAAATGAAAAAGATTCTAGATGCTACGAGAGGGAAGTTCCTCGCGTGGGCTCAGATGTCCTAGATGCTACTGTATAGTACGAGAGGTAATAGCCTCGAGTGGGCCTCCGTCACAGGAAAATGCCTTTGACGCCAAAGAGGAGGAAATGAGCTGGCAAAAGGGCCACTCTTTTGTTCAACAAAAATGCAAGGGAAAAAGACCATCCTTGTGAAAATATAATTAACGTGATGCATACTGGTTCACGTGAAGACGGAGCAAGCGATTCCCGAGGGATTCACAAGTCCCAGTCTTATGTTAGTCCAAGATACTGTATTGGTAGGTGCCGCTTAATTTTGCGGGCCTTCTGCTATTCCTAACCTACCCGTTAGGTGTTAGAAACAACTACTAGTTTTAGCCGCTAGTGGCAGACATTCTTACCTATCATTAGACATGACCATCCAATGGATGCGGACGCCCAGCTTCCTGTAGTTTGCTTTCTAAAGCATCTACCTCCATGGACAGCAAGCGTACATGTTACTTCGCAAGACATCTGAACTGGGTGAGAATCCAGATACCCTGCTCCATAACCACGTAAAACATCACTGGACGATTTTTACACAAGCAAATTTAAGAACTGACATGACGTTGCGGTGGTGGGTTGGCGGGGGGGGGGGGTGTGTGGTTAGAGAGACGAATATCCACCGCTAGTCTCCTTCCAGTGAGGGCGTGACAGATTCCAAGATCTTGTCCAGACTCTACACAGAGTTGGGTGGAGATGCGCATCTCATCCGTCACCAATCCTATGGATCTAACTTTTGACCTGGCGTTAGGTTTAAGTTCCAATATGCCCAATATGCACTGCGGGACAGGAATAATAGATCTTCCTACAATAATACAATAATAACTATATGTTGTCGCAGTGCTTTCCTTCTTTGGCAAAGTGTCTAACTAATAAGTATCCGTAGATACAGATGAGGTGTATGTAAACCCGCATTTGGCCACCATTGCTCGAAAACCTCCGATAGTTTCCCAGAGTCAGATCAGTCCAAGTGCGAGTGGGATATCCAAACAACTAAGAAGCCTTGCGGCTGGTGGATCTGGGAGAGAGACAATAACTTTGATAATAATGAGGCCCTATAGCTAATTGGCCAATTTTACACAAACTTGCCAGTGTGCGGGGCTAGATTACCGCACAGCCGGAAAAGAGGCGTACACTATATGACTCCTAACGAAGAAATTGCCCCTAACCGAGCTGAATAGTAAGGTTAGTCGGTAGCATGCCGGGCCCAACCAATGCATTAAACAATATCACAAATCTATGGGATGATTGAATGAGATAGTAGTATGTTTAGGCTAATAACCTCTATATGGTGTGGTTAGCTGAGCACCTCCGACAAACAAGGATAATATACACAGTCAATAAAGAAATTATAACTTGCGGTCCTGAGACCGGTGCGGTACCTATTAGTCATCATAACTTTTTACGGACGTAAATTATGACGACATAACATGTATAGATACTTGAATATCTAATAGTCATTGCCGGAACAGGTTACTACGTGCTACTGAAATTGAGGCGCTAATATATTCATAGCGCGAGTCGACACGTTTTATGAAGCTGGACGTGGGGTAGATACGGTACGTACTCAGGACAGCAGAACAAAGCAGTGAAGTAATGTCAATTAGAGAGACGTCATAACTAAATCACGGTGTGTAGAAAGTTTTCCCGCCCGACGACGGGAGGAGAAAGTTAAGCATAACCCATTAACAAGTATGGTTACTATATTATAATATTTCTATGCAGTAACATAATGAAGCACACGGTGCGGGGTACGTCACATAGCTCTTGCGGCGCAGCAGGCAAAGTCTACTAAGCTGCGGTCGAAAGTTATAAAGTTAGATCACACACCATGCAGTGTGTTGGTTGAAGTCCACTTTCAGTGTGGTTAGCAGATCTGGCGAGTCATCCACCAAGAAACATTGCTGCTCTACATCGTGTAGTAGTTACATGTTGGACCGCAAAGGCCCTCCCGCAGAAAGTTCCTCTTATAGATGTTCGGGAACAGGAAACATTAATTTAAATTAGTTATTGCTCCAAAATAGTTTTTACGGGTTAGCCGGGAACTGCTTTTATGTATGGGTGATCTGAAAGCCGCCAGAACTGCGGGGGGGGGGGGCGGGGGCGGGGTGTGTGTGTGTGTGTGTGTGTGTGTGTGTGTCGTGATGTATCTTTCTTATCCGCAGGTACTCCGGTCCATTCGTCCACTGACGATGCTCTCGATCTTTGAATTTCACCCATTTTTATACTCGCTAGGACGTCATAGATGGCTGACTCAACCAATCTGAGATCGTTGTTTCAGCCAATCAGCGCGCTAGAATAGAGTGACGTATGCACAAATAACTAAGTATTACTATATCTATAGATGTGTAAAGTGACGTAGTTGGTCACATGTACACAAATCACTGTGTATTACGCTATGTATAGATAAGCGATTACGACGCTATAGAAATATTTTGAGCATAATTTTGACGGGGAATTTCTTTTTAATAACTCGGCCATTTCTTGACCGATTTTAAAATGGTTTAAAGTTTTAAAAAGCTCGTCAAATTCTGGTCCTGATCGATACCAAGAATGACGAAAATAAATAAATTAAAGGTATTTACGAGTATCAACCCTGTACACTAAAGGTACACATTCGCCTCCATTCTCGACGCGCTCGTCGTCGATGAAGCGTCTGAGCGCGCGCATGCGCACTACGCGTTCTTACGAACTTTGTCGTTTTCACGACGAGATGCTTATCCTATAGGCTTATACGCGCTTATTGCTCTACCCAGGGGCGTGCGCTTATGGGAACGATTCCAGGAGGGGCGGCTCGTACCCAGCTTAGCTGGGACGGCCAGTACCTGCCTGGTCGATCCGCGTCACACGGTCTGTAGAAGACGTGAACAGGGTGAGGTTTGGACAAAGACTACATGTAGAAAACTGATAAATCACTCAATCGCGTTTCAAGGCCAGCCTACACACCCGCCCATTCTCCCCCCCCCCCCCCCTAACTCTCTCACCGCACAACATCCCAGCCACCGTCAACCCTTTCGCTCACCAACCACCCATATCCGCTCACCCGGAAACATCCTGCAGCTACAATAAGTCTTTCTTTGGCCGCTGATTCTTGTCCTCAGCCAGAGTTCTTAATTAGTCACTCAGGTTATTCTTGAAACTCAGTATATGGAAGGCATTCGGTTGATCTAGAACTGCGTTTGGAGCTGCCCCGCTGTCAATGGTGTACACCACGACTGGTACACAGGTTGCATCATACAAGCGTCGTATCTTGGCCAGAGGTCTCCTTCATCCACAGTTTCCGAAAGGACCGCAAGGCTATACATCATTGTGCCGCAATGTCCGATGAGCTGCACATCAGTGAGGCGAGTTTTTGCTCAAACCACCTCCACCACCCACCCACCCTACACCCACATATCGCAACGCAGAATGACACCTTTAATTGCCACTAAGTACGTTAGTAGCTGATAGGTGTACACGGGTAAACTCGGTCTTAGCTTCGTTCCTGGAGAGATTCTCAATCTTGAGCCGTTCTGCAGACATAGGGAGGTTATTGACAGGCTTCTTTTCCTCGTCAAGGAAGTCGGCGTCATCTTTGCATTCCATCTTTTGTGGGAGACACACTATCGGTATAGATACAACGGCTTTAGTCTTGCGAAGGACCTCAGCACGGATAACAAGGCTGGAGCAAGGTGGTATGTAGCGTATCCGTGAGAGACCACCTCTGTGGAGTTCAAATACTATGTCGAAGACATACAAAGTCTACGCTTCTAATTAGGTAAGGTGCTAATAAATTAACAAATATTCCACACATTATTTTAAATAGATTATTTTTTAATTATGAGAAGTTTAACCTAAACGTTTGAATATTTTAATAAACTCAAATAAGCCTATGCATGAGTTAACTTTAATAGAGTCGTCACACATGGGTGTGTGATTTTTAATTAGTACGCCTCAAACCTGCCGAGGAAATAAGTGCTTTGACTATTCGTATATATGTTTACTCAGGAGGGTAACAGGTCGAAATAATAAAATGTAATACATGAATAAACAGGTGCTTATCGATCTGAGTAATAATCATTATGAAGATAAACCTGTCTACGCCGGACACCTGTTTTGGGGGCCAAGAGATCGTGGTTCACTAAAGCGGGTGGTCACATCATGACCCGGCTTAAGGAACCACCATCATTTGACCATAATCATATTCACCATAGCAAATGAGTTGTCCTAAGCGTCCACTTATCTTTAGTGACCACTTTTTAATTGTCCATAGGCATATAGTGCCCGTTATGAACAGGTTTGCGTGTTTTTCGAACTAATTGAAAACACGAAAACCTAATGAATTTGACCGTTTTGAATGAATATTAATTTTGATGATTAAATTTTGAGCACGCGACATATTTAATTATTTCGTAGAATGGTAATCCTTACAAAATACGCATTACGATGTATAATTTTTAGTTAGTACGCCTCAAACCTGCACGTAATGTGCTGCTGAGCGATGTCTACGTTCTCTGACATTCTCCGCCCATCACTAGCTAAGCTCCACTCGTGTTGGGGTCGATCGATCCCTGAACTCTCTGACTATCAATTTCCAGAAAACAATAAAAGTAAGCTGTTAAATAGTTTGAAACTAATTATACTTGGTGATGTTGCTGCCTATGGCAGCAACAGCGTCCAGTTAAATTAGTTTCAAACTATTCAACAGAATGTTTATTAAATGGTAAAGACATACAATTTGTACAACGTTTCAGACTATTAAGCGTTAAAGACGGATTATATCAAGTCGTTCATGACGTCATGATTATGCCGCAATCATACATAGTTGGCTATGGCGTCTTATGACGTCATATGATAGATGGATAAACTTGGAAAGGTCCATTGTCAAAATATGACATTCGGACGCGAAAGTAGCTTCTATAGCACGCTATTGTTTACTTCTCTTGAATATATTCATATTAAGTAATGGAGAGCCCCATTTCCAGCCATTCCCACCCATTTCTAGCTAAGCCCCCCCCCCCCCCCTCACTTTTACACATGTTAAACTTTGAAACCTCGCCTCGCAAAATCTTAGATTTCAATGTAACAATACAATCATGTAGGCTATTGAACATTTTGAAACTAATTTGACTGCGTGCGTGCGTGCGTGCGTGCGTGCGTGCGTGCGTGCGTGCGTGCGTGCGTGCGTGCGTGCGTGCGTGCGTGCGTGCGTGCGTGCGTGCGTTCGTGTGATGGCAGCATGTGAAACTACTTTGACTGGGAGGGGTTGGGGTGGGTGAAGAGGGGATCTTTCTGCCTATGGCAGCAACATCTTCCAGTCAAAGTAGATTAAAAATACTGGTACTTGTTTGCACCTAGTAGTGAAATTGCAATACGTTCGGAGCGGAAACTGGAACCGTGTTGCGCAGTCTTATAGCGCTGAGTCTGAGATTCGTGTTCGGATGAGATGCGTCGAATTTGTTTAGAAGGAATTTTGGAGCTGCCCAGCGGTTGCAGTTGCAAAGTATTATTGAGCCACATGCACCGTCGTTTAGGTACATCTGAAATTTGATGCACATCTTATAGGCTGCGAACCTCCAGTTTCCAGAAGGACGGGGCAATGGACCTTTTCATTTTAAGCTATGCCACGCCCATCTCTAGCTAATCTCCACCCACGCCTCCCTCGTCTTGGGATCGATTGATCTCTGACTAGCAATTTACAGGAAACTATACAGGTAAGCCATTGAACATTTTGGAACTAATTTCACTGGGCGCTGTTGCTGCCTATGGCACCAACAGCTTCCAGTCAAATTAGTTTCAAAATATTCAACAGCATGTTTATTAAATAGTCGAGACATACAATTTGTACATCGTGTCGGACTATTAAGAGTTAAAGACTCTTATTTAAGATTATAAGATATATAATCATTTATGACGTAATGATTATGACGTCATCCTACACGCCGCTTAGCTGATTATGACGTCATATGACATCACTACTCTGGAAATGCCCATTCCTGCTTCCAATATTTCCTGCTACATAATGCCGGTTAAACTGTCGGTTCTTCCACCTCTCACACGGACTAGGGACTTACATCTTTCGTTTTCTTTGTGTCACACATGTATACATGTGTGAACTCGATCTTAGCTTCGTTCATGATGTTTGTGGCATTGGTTTGTTTGCAGCTATTGGACTCATTTCATTAAGAGAAGCCGTTTCTGCGTCGATTAAACCAGCACCATCTACATGCTCCATATCTAGTGGCATATATCTAGCTTTGTGTTTGGAGGGTTTGATCTTGTCAAATATTTTGGTTGCTAGAGCTTGAGCGAGTTAGTAGGTGAAGAACACTAGTGTTAACCATCTCACTGCTGTGATCGCATTGATGAATCAAATGGAGGTATCCATGCAGCTTTAGCTAAGCCCCGCGCATCTCTAGTTTAGCTCCACCCACGCTTTGTCCGTGTTGCCATCGATAGTACCCTGAACTACCTAAATCTACATTTCCAGAAAATTATACACGTTAGCTGATGAATGTTTTGAAACTAATCTGACTGGGTGCTGCTGTTGTCAATGGCATCAACGGCGCCCAGTCAAATTAGTGTCAAGATATTCAACAGAATGTTTATTAAATAGTTAGGACATTTAGACGTACAATTCGTACAACTTGACGGACTATTAAGCTTTTATGACGGATATGATTACCTCTTTCATGACGTAATTGATTATGACGACAACCTACGTGTGATTGATCGATAGATTGGATTCATTCATTGAGCAGAAAGCATTGATTTGATGTGTAATTCTATGTCTGCCAGTTGGAATCTCAGCGGTTGTATTGCCACATCATCATAATCATATTAATAGAGAAAATGAAGAATCTGTAATCGCTTGATGGCATCAAATGTACGCCATATGTCGATTCTCATTTTACAGAAATCCCAATTTTTTCTTATAGAACTGCCGATGTGGGCATTTTTTGTGCCCAGACTATGTCGACGAAACTGCGTCATCTATTAAAGACGCTCTGAAAGTTAAAAAAAAAGAAATCTCAGTTTTATTTCTGATACGAGATAAGATCACATCTGTCAGAATCTACAGCGTTCAAGAGCACGATTGGCCTTAGGTTTCAGAGAGATCCATGTGGTTTCTTTGGTTTATGCAGTGGGATGAGTGTGTCTTCTCCCACAGCATCTATAGGAATCATGTTATAACTGTTGATAGTTGTGTTGCCAGAATGCGTTTTAGTTCGGGTGCTTTAGAATCATGAAATCGTAAGCTCTTCAGTTCATAAATGGTATCAACTATAGCGGCACCCTTTTCATAATGGATACAACCAGTCCTGTCAGCATTACCTATTGAAGCATAATCTTGTCATTGTCTTGCCAAGGTTTAATTTCTATATCTAGTGCTGTGTATTTCAACTTTCCACATGCCGATGGCATAGGGCTGATGCGAACATGCCTAGAGTTTACATATGGATTAACGACGTATATGGTTAGGGCGGGTCCTCGGATGTGAATTTGGAATCAGAACGTGAAGACGCTCTAACCTTTTAGTCCATGCTATTCTGGTGTTTCAATTTCAAAACAGATACATAGGAAAGCTGTTGAGTATTTTGAAAGTAATTCGACTGGAAGCTGTTGCTGCATCCAGTCAAATTATTTCAAAATATCCAACTGAATATTCCGTACGTGATAAAGAATTTGCCATTTCGTGTTTGTGCATGTTTAGGGTTTACAGTTTACATACCGTATGTCCGGGTAAGTTCAGGTATCACGGCTACAGCCAATAAGCACACAAACTGTAACTATAAGAACAAAGTAGAAATGTAAATACTAAATAGTCTGAATTTTGACATTGCTTTGGGGTGGATTGAGGAATTGTGTCGATGCAGTGAAAATGGTATGGGTGCCACGCTCCCGCCAGTCCGCGTGTGTGCGTGCGTGCGTGCATATGTGCATGCACACGTGCGTGCGTGGAGTGGGGTGGGGGGTGGGGGTGGGGGTCTCTCACGGAAAGCGATTGAAATTTAGATACTCGCTGAGTGTGTCTCATACATTTCTGGACGTAACATAAGTTGGAATCCTGGAAGAATATGTGTAGTTAATTGTTGACAGAGCCTGGGCCCTCTCAGGAATATTTCAAAAATATGTATGCCCTCGGAGTATATCAACGGCAGACGCCCGCTAGCACGCACGCTAGCACGCACTCACGTGCACAGGCATGTGGACACACCGGCATACACAGGCACGCACACACATAATCTAGCCTGCAATTGCTTGTTGTTGTTGCTTCTGCTGCTGCTGTTGTTGTTGTTGTTGCTGCTGCTGCTGCTGTCGTCGTCGTCGTCGTCGTCGTCGTCGTCGTCGTCGTCGTTGTTGTTGTTGTTGTTGTTGCTGCTGTTGTTGCAAACGTTGTTGCAAACGCTGTTGCAAACGTTGTAAACACTAATTAATGTTTGATTAAGACAGGTGTTTCTTCGCACACCTGTCACAAACAAGCACGATATTGTGGTCCCGGTAGATAGATAGATAGATGGATAGGTAGATAGATAGATAGATAGATAGATAGATAGATGGATAGGTAGATAGATGGATAGGTGGATAGATAGATAGATGGATAGGTAGATAGATAGATAGATAGATGGATAGATAGATAGATAGATAGATAGATAGGTAGATAGATAGATAGGTAGATAGATAGATAGATAGATAGATGGATAGGTAGATAGATAGATAGATGGATAGGTAGATAGATAGATAACAGCTTAAGTATGTTTATCTGTATCTTCACAGAGCTCACCTTCATCCTCACTAGTGCCCGCCGCTAACACCAAGATGTCCTTCCTGTGAGTCTCGCTTTGGCTAACATCAATAGTTCAAATCACAAATTCATGTAAGTTAACATAACACTGTCCAGCAAACTAGGCCTATAATTCTGATCTAACGTTAAAACGTTATTCAGATAAAACCTATGACGATTATTGTATAAATTTTAAGTCCAGTTTGAATGGCGTACAGTTGAAGTGCCAAACACGGATAAGTTTGTTTTATTACTAATAAGCAAAAACTAAAATCGTAATACGACCTGATAATTAGAAAAAACTGATTTTAGAATACGGATTGAAATATCAATACTAAACTACGCGCGTCTGTGAAAAGAGAGAATTAATGAATGAATGAATGAATGAATGAACTAATGAATGCACGATTGGGGGAGTGAATAAGAATGCTGATTCATTTAATTATTTAAATCAAATGGCATTGGAATCGTCGCAATTAGTCTTACTCATTCTTATGACAAATGCACGGTCTGGTAAGGAGTTAAATATTGACCTGCTCAATATTAGGGAACAGGAAAAAGCTCATTCTTTACAGTTTCACATTACATTGTACTAAGTATTTTGATGAATGCTTTGAAGCTAGTTTGTCCAGAAATTTGAGGCGACATCGACTTCTAGTTAAATTAAATTCAAACAGATCACACAGTTTTCGGGCATTTTGGCGTATAAATAGCGTACGGGGAATTCAAAATTGGAAATGTTCATGAATACTTGCTGCAATGATTTATTTGCCTTCTATAGAATATATAATTTTTTTTTTATTTCTCTCAGGTAGGCGAGCCAAAGCTCAAAAGTGAAGTTTCACCTGCCGTAGAAATATAATTTATGTATCTACTTTATTCGATTTTACACTCTGATAGCGTCAAAGACGTGGACCTCTAAAGCGCAAAAGATGTCTACATATCTCTATTCTCCATATAGGACAACTGATTGTCTCTTAAGCCTCCCCACCCTACTCACGGGCCATTACAAAAAGCTAGCACACTGTCACATTCATTGATTAGATACGCGGCGAGAGAAGTGTAGTCTTCCTGTACATGTGGCTGTTTGATTCAGCTCAAGAAGTCAGACGCACCGGTAAATAATGGACCTTTCCAGTTTTAGCTATGACTTGCCCATCTCTAGCTAAGCTCCACCCACACCTCGCTCGTGTTGGTATCGATCGATCCCTGAACACACTGACTAATAATTTTCAGAAAACTATACAGGTAAAAGATAAATAATTTGACTGGGTGCGCTGTTGCTGCCTATGCCATACAATTCGTACAACAACGCTTAGTCCGTCTTCAATTATGCGTTCGTGACGTACTTAACTACATTATGTCATACTAAACATCACGTAGTTGATTATGACGTCATATGATAGATGGATAAACTGGAAAGGTCCATTCCGGTAGCGTAACACGACGTTGCACATGAAAGTATGTTATATCACCATCAGCATAGCATCGGGCCCATCTGAATGACCTAAGCCTATATTATCCTATATACGGCCAAGGTGCCAGATGAAAGGACAGATTGATTTTGATTGACAGTGATTGATGTAAGCATATGCGCTCCAAGGCATGAGTGTCAGACGGATAACGGCTCTATTGATTGACTGAGTAATTGATTGACTGAGTAATTGTGACGTAACCTGGTCTGACACCAAGACCATACCCTCCAAGGCAAGGGTGGCAGACGGTTAACTGCTCTATTGATTGACTGAGTAATTGATTAACTGAGTAATTGTGACGTAACCTGCTCTGACACAAGCCCATACGCTCCAAGGCAAGAGTGACAGACGGTTAACTGCTCCATTGATTGACTGAGTATTTGTGACGTAACCTGGTCTGACACAAGCCCATACGCTCCAAGACCAGAGTGACAGACGGTTAACGGCTCTATTGATTGACTGAGTAATTGATTGACTGAGTAATTGATTGACTGAGTAATTGATTGACTGAGTAATTGTGACGTAACCTAGTCTGGCACCAAGCCCATACGCTCCAAGACAAGAGTGACAGACGGTTAACTGCTCTATTGATTGACTGAGTAATTGATTGCTTGTCTGCACCTTTCCAGTTTCTAACACTAAATTATCGCCGCCTCGTTGTGTTCAATAAGACGATCATACACTCCCAGGTTCTCCAAGATTGTGAATTAAAGGGAGACTCAGAGGCGCTTAGTGCCCCTAAGCCTTGATGAATAAATACAACTTTACTTCAAATAACGCTTGAGTTATTGATGAAATGATCGGTGATTAAAATGTACAAGGATGCCTTCATATTGCGCAATCCATGACGGCGTCCGTAATAACACCGTCTATGATCCCAATACGGCAAAATGGGGAATCCCCGTTCAAATACAAACAATGAGAACTACACTGTTTCCGTAAATACGGTAATCGGGAATCCCCGTAGTGATCGCAACAATCTATGACGTAATACACTTTGTACTCCAAGGGATTCACTTAGAATATCAACGGGAGAAGGCTTGTAGTTTCTAATGATGAGTTAAAACATCCCTCTTATTTCTTGATAGCTTAGTATTATTGATTCCACTCAGAAATCTACTCCACTTAATAACCCGACCAAATACGGTCGCCTAGCTGTCACCGAGCACCGAGTACGGTAGAATATTTGACAGCAGACGACCTGACATCGACCGCGCTACCGAGCGAATGTAAATAAACAACCGAGCCCTGTAGGTGGAGCTTAGAATACACCTTCCGTATCCTCTGCGTGTCGTAAGAGGCGACTAAAGGAGGTAAGGGTGAGGTAACCCTGACAGAAACCTCGAGTGCTGAAGACGGAGGTTCCATGCCGCACGGCGCACTCTAATAAACCATGGATCCACGCACTTAACGCTTATGATCATGTCGACTGGCGGTATGATTGATCAGCGAACGACAAGAAGAAGAAGAAGAACCGAGTCCGGTAATCCTGATTGTTGTTGATTGATGAGTTCACTACCGAATCAGGGGACCAAAATATTCATTCAAAATAGACTAAAGGATATGATAATCGACTCGGTAAAATCCAACCGAAGCCGAGGACCAGATGACTTTATATCATACCTTTCTAATATAAAAAATTCCAAGAGTTTCCGAGTTCGTCTGAAGACCAAAAATGTAGCAAGTAAAGGGTTTTCCGAATCCGAGTCCCTGACACAAGCCTATACGCTTGTATTTATAGTAAATCTGAAAAGACTGGGTCCCGCTCACCTAAAGCAACTATGGGAACCAGACCAAAATATGACGCAATATCCAGTTTGTACCAAAGTTTGACATAATTACCGATAACATGTGTTAAATTACGATGGATTGTGACGAATTAAACTCGTGACATAAGCTTTCTATACAAAATAAATGAGTTCTGAGTAGACTGCGATGGCAATGGAAATATAAAAGGATTTAAATTGTGACGCTAACTTGTAGATGCATCGCGAAATACATCTATCCAGGTGAGTTATCTATTTTCGTGATACTATACATTTTGACAAAAATACATGTCCACTCGAACATTATTAAAAGTAATGGTGAGAGACTAAATGCCATACTAAAATAGCCATCAAATTTCATTCACATCAGATTTGCTACAGTAGCATCAAATGATCGTATTTTAGTTTGGTTGCTGAATAGTGGACACGTGCCAGCAGCCATGGGGCGGTCATTAGAGCATTTGCGCGTATAGGAGATGTTAGCTGCTGGCAATGCTTCATTAATAAATATTATTACATTCAACTTGCAACTTTACTCGTCTTACTATATTGGACAGTCGTTTTAGGTGTGAGTATATAGGCCTATCGTTGATATGGTCTTTTCAGATCGTATGTTTTCAAGTAAAAATAAGGTCGAGGTTGAATTGAAAGGCGAGAAGCCAAAGATAGCAAAGCGTTCTACGATGAGTCGTTTTCCATGTATTTTTCATACACATTACGTTATGTCTGCACACATATCTCTCTAGGATCTGTTGCAAATTGAGGCAACATGACCGACCGTTTGCAGTAAATTTCTGTATGGACATTTTGTGGTACTGAGAAGCTATCACCTCTGGTTAGACTTCTTACAGATGTAGTAAGAGAGCAGGAATTGATGAGGCCACTCAAGACAACTGACAGCCTCACATATGGTCGGAGTACAGAAGAAAACAGTACACCTGCTATATAATAAGGAAAAATTAATTACCTCTCCGGGATGTAGAACTTGTTTGAGTGTAGCTTTCGTTACCATCTCGGTCACTTCTACAGCACTAACTGGTGGTCGCTGGAAACGCCACTCTGGTCAGTTCTTGTGAACCGAGACGAAGGCTACCGTATACCAACAGTCTACCAGCCCATGCTGTCACGTGACTCCACAAGCACTGACCAGAGTGACGTTGCCAGCGACCATCAGTTAGTGCTGCAGAAGTGACTAAGATGGTCACGAAAGCTACACTCAAACAATTTCTACATCCCGGAGAGGCAACTAATTTTTCCTTATTATGAATCATCCTGGGATCTGGACCAATGTTTAATAGTTTGTAACTAATTTGACTGGGCGCTGCTGCTGCCTATGGCACCAACAGCGTCAAGTCAAATTAGTTTCAAAATAGTCAACAGACTATTTATTAAATAGTAAAGACATACAATTCGTACAACAACGCATAGTCCGTCTTCAAATATGCGCTCCTGGCGTACTTATCTACGTCTTTCATGACGTCATAATGACGTCATTCATTTTGATGTCATTCTACACTCCACGTGGTTGATTATGACGTCATATGATGGACGGATAACGTCGAACGATTGGTACCTAGCACAGCACAAATAACTAGCACACAGATGCGACAGAAGCAAAGAATCTAGAGATTAAAACTACATGGTTAGAATACTTGAATATTTCAAGGGGTTTTAGCCATTTCATCGCAGTGAAGAACTGAATAACATGGTTACATGACTGTATAACAGGAAATGCCTCTTCTAATGCAAACAAGGTATTGCAGCAATTCTTGCGAGCTTGATGGAATGATACTCTGCATTTGAGTTCTTGTTCAGAAAACCCCCAAGAACTTAAAGCCTATAGGAAAGAAAAACATTGTGTGCCAGTGGGTCTGGCTAATACTAATGAAAATAATGTGGATGAGCTATTGAAATATGAACATTAGATATATTCAGCTGCTCTATTTGACAAACCCTTCTAAGGGAGGCAAATAAACCACAACTTGTAGATGTTTTGGCTTCAGCCTCACTAACGCGTTACAACGAAAGAGGTCCAAATTAACCCCTCTGGTGTCAACTTAACTCTTTAACTGACCAGACATGGTTATTTGAAAGGCCTAGAGAAGAGTATTTTTGAATATTTACCACTAGAATAACTAGCTCGGTAACCAAGCCAGTCATTCTAGTGGTAAATAAAAAAAATACTCTTCTCCCGGTCTGCAGATCTATATACACTGGCTAAGTAACAAGCAGTATCTCCGTACCCTAAACATGGTTGCTTATTTTCTTCTGTACCCTAAACATGGTTGTTTATTTTCTTCTGTGCCCTAAACATGGTTGTTTATTTTCTTCTGTACGCTAAACATGGTTGTTTATTTTCTTCTGTACCCTAAACATGGTTGTTTATTTTCTTCTGTACGCTAAACATGGTTGTTTATTTTCTTCTGTACCCTAAACATGGTTGTTTATTTTCTTCTGCACCCTAAACATGGTTGTTTATTTTCTTCTGCACCCTAAACATGGTTGTTTATTTTCTTCTGTACACTAAACATGGTTGTTTATTTTCTTCTGCACCCTAAACATGGTTGTTTATTTTCTTCTGTACACTAAACATGGTTGTTTATTTTCTTCTGCACCCTAAACATGGTTGTTTATTTTCTTCTGTACGCTAAACATGGTTGTTTATTTTCTTCTGTACCCTAAACATGGTTGTTTATTTTCTTCTGCACCCTAAACATGGTTGTTTATTTTCTTCTGTACACTAAACATGGTTGTTTATTTTCTTCTGTACCCTAAACATGGTTGTTTATTTTCTTCTGTACCCTAAACATGGTTGTTTATTTTCTTCTGTACCCTAAACATGGTTGTTTATTTTCTTCGAGGCAGAAAGTAAAGCAAATCCTTTGGCGATCATTGCTTGCATTTTTTTTAATTGATGATATGCTTCTGCTCATCATAGTCGTTTGCTTGGTTCTGCTGTTTTTGGTTGGACCCCTCCTTGTGTAATCTTTCAGTCCCTTCCTTTCAAGGTATCCCACCTGGAACTGCTGCTATGATGTAAGGAGTTCACTGCACATGTCCGTTTCACCCTTCAGTAACTACAATAAGTGTAGCGTAGTTTCTGTTCCGCTCTTAATCCCACTTGTGTCAATTTAACAAGTTAATGGTCAAACTGACCAAAAACTACTTTGCAGTGGTCTTCAGGCACGATTATTTGAAAGGCCTAGAGAAGAGTATTTTTGAATATGTACCACTAGAACGACTGGCTCGGTAACCGAGCCAGTCATTCTAGTGGTAAATTGTCAACAATACTCTTCTCTCGGCCTGCCGACAGACACCGGCTAAGTAAAAGCTTAATTTTCTTTACCATTACCCCTTTAATCGTCAAGCCGGCGAAAAAAATTCAGTGGTAAATTTACAAAATATTCTTCTAAAATTAAAATATCTTGAAAAATATTGACCATCAAAATGTTTAATTGATATATCAAGTAGTATTTTGAGCGCTTCGAGACGCTGTTGACGCAAGACGGGTTAAATATCATTGCATTGTGGTTCCTTGATTCATAGATTTCCCTGAAGGATGGACGAATCATTGGATAAAACCTGCACAGATGTATGTGAATAATGTGATGAAAATGTTTGCCAATAACACCATCATCTCGATGGGTGCAAGTCTGGATTATCAAGCAATGCCGTAACACTCCGTAAATGATCGAATGAAGCTGTGGGTCCAAAGGTGCTACTTCCGGCCAGCATCGTCCTAAAACCCAAGGACATTTTGGCAAACTAAAGAATATTATTTGAGCTGAGTAACCAACTTGAGGCATGGAAAATAATAACACAGAAGGTGGTGCTCATGTAGTGATAGCCTTTGCCCGCGGGGATCACCCATGTTATTGTTTAAGACGTAACCATATTTGCGTTGTTCTACCACGATGTGATTTGGGTTTTTTTATATTTCAGATCTGATAATACGATGAGTAAATGTACTATATTGAACATCAACATTCTGAAAGAGCGCTTATTCACACAGTAAGGCCGTTTTGATACAACTTCAAGATTATTTAGAGTTCACCCTTCCAGAGTATGCGCCCTTCATATGACGTCATAATCATCTACCTGATGTGTGGAATGACATCATAATGAATGACGTCATGAATGATGTCGTTAAGTACGTCACGAACGCATATTTGAAGACGGTCTATGCGTTGTTGTGCAAATTGTATGCCTTTACTATTTAATAAATATTCTGTTGAAAGCACAACTTAACATTCGGTCACCCGTTAGTAAGACTTTCTTGAAGAATGGCACGCACGCACGCACGCACGCACGCACGCAATGCAGGCTCGCTCGCTTGCTCGCGCACGCACGCATACACACATTTAATTTGCATGGTGGGAACATATACTACAACCTAATCCACTGTCACGTGATCTAAATGCACAATGATAACCACGTCGTTAGGAGGTCCAAATCCCCCACCCAAGCTACTATCCAACTTGTCTAGCTCGCTCCTGTATATTAGCTGAAATTAATTATGTTCATGCGAAAGTGACTCGTCGTAATGAATAATATAGGTACAGCTGGGGCCGCTTTAACAGAGGAATCCGTGTATCGATCAATCACATGCCGTTATAATCAACAACGTCACATGC
Source organism: Chaetoderma sp. LZ-2023a (assembly GCA_034401795.1). NCBI lineage: Eukaryota > Metazoa > Mollusca > Caudofoveata > Chaetodermatida > Chaetodermatidae > Chaetoderma > Chaetoderma sp. LZ-2023a. The sequence goes on along the minus strand of CM067372.1, from coordinate 73,105,323 downwards.
AGGTTGACGCCATACTCAATTATGTCATGAATGATGCGATTTAGTCCATCGTAAACGTTTAATGGTCCGCCAAGATGTACGAATTGTATGTCTTTACTATTTAATAAACATTCTGTACAATATTCAACAGCTTACCTGTATAGTTTTCGGAAAATTGAGATTCAGATAGAGCTGGCATCGATTGATCGCAACGCGGGTGAAGTGTGAGTGGAGCTTCGCTAGAGATGGGCGGGGCATACCTAAAACTGGATGACTTCATTCTGTTCGTGTTCAGGAGGCCAACAATGAGTTAACAATAATAAAAATAATAAAAATCATCTAAGACATACAATTCGTCACATACTTTTCGATTTTTGTGACGGAGCTATACGTCATTATGATTGTGACGTCAGGAAAAATGGGACGCATTTGATTATGACATCGATACTTAAGTGACAGATCAGATCCATCTATTCGCGGTAAGTACAAAGGAAACTGTTCTAATAAAGGGTGCAGCAGCAGAAAGAATGGTTAATGGGTGGTCTGCATGCGCGTGTGCGTGTGTGCCTGCGTGGGTGCATGCGTGCCTGCGAGCTAGAACAAAAGATGGGGAGAGAGAAAGGGAGAGAGCGAGAGAAAGAGGGAGGAGAGAAGGAAAGTGTGGGGGGATTCCGGGGGAGGAAGGGTTGGTAGAGGGTATGGAGAGACCGGGAGAAAGAGGAGAAAAGGAAGGGGGAGAGGGAGGAAGGGGGAGAGAGAGAGAGAGGGAAGGAGGGAGGGGGGGAGAGGTCAGAAAGAAGGGAGGGCGGGAATGATGGTGGCGGGTAGGGTGGGGAGGGAAGGAGGGAGGGAGGGAGGGAGGGAGGGAGAGAGAGAGAGAGAGAGAGAGAGAGAGGGAGAGGGGTATACTTTTTGACGTCACACATCATAGGCTGTCGTAAGACGATCAGAGAAATAAACAAATTTGTTGGCAACGAACATATAACACACATACATTGTTTATAATAATCAACGTTTCTCAATACCTTTCTCATTGTAAGCCATCATTATAATTTATGCTGAGTAAAATGTTCTATGAAACGACTGCTGGAAGTAAGTGACTTAAGGGGGGGGGGGGGTGGTCCACTCTGTCACACTCTGTCACTCAAGTATACCTCATGACCAATTAAGACACATGCAGTCTGACGTCACAATTATAATGAGTATTACTGACGTATTATACGTCCGTCATGAATCTGGAAAAGTCCATCGCGTCCGCCAAGTGTACAAATTTTATGTTTTTTATGAATTTACAATTTAATAGACATTCTGTTCAAGATTTTGAAAGTGATTTGACTGGGAAGCGTTGCTGACATAGGCAGCAATATTTCCTAGTCGAATTACTTTAAAGAATATTCAACCTGTATAATTACCTCGAAATTGGTATTCAAGGAATTCAGCATTCATGCGCAAAACGTGGGCAGAGGCTAGCTAGAAATGAGGGGGTGGGGTGGGGGTGGTGTCCGTAGGCCGCGGAGTCATTGCGGACGTTGCTGCGGGCGTTCTTGTGGGCGAACGGGCGGAGCGGGCGTGTGTGCATGTGTCCGGGCGTGTGCGTGTGCGTGTGTGTGTTTGTGTGCGTGCGTGCGTGCGTGCGGGCCGGCGGGGCGTGCGTGCGTGCGTGCCTGCGTCCGTGTTAGTAGGCTGTGAAGATGTTGCGGGCGGTGTGGGCATGCGGGCGTGTGGGCGGTGCGTGCATGCGGTCGTGCGGTCGTGCGTGCGTGCGTGCGTGCGTGCGTGCGTGCGTGCGTGCGTACGTGCGTACGTGCGTGCGTGCGTGCGTGTGTGTGTGTGTTAGTAGGCTGTGGAGTCATTGCGGGCATTGTTGTGGGCGTTGTTGCGGGCGTTCTTGCGGGCGTGCGGACGGAGCGGGCGGGTGTGCGCGCACGCGCGCGTTAGTAGGCCGGGGTGTCATTACGATCGACGTCAATACGTATAATGTTATTGGATTCAGCAGACTACGCAGGATAAACATATAATTTCTGTTACTAGCAAAAAGTCAATGTTCTGGAGATCCACAAGTCTACGGTAGACTGATACCTTACGCATCAGTCATATCAATATTTTCAGTATCAGATCCATCACCATCATCAACGTCGGCATCTAGATTGTTGCTTACGTACTCTGTAACCAGAAACGCCCTTTTACGAAATACTGCGAAGACTCCTTCATCGTATGTGTACCACGCGGTGATAAAATCTTTAGTTTCCCTAAAAATTATTTTAATGAGGGTAGAGTTCTGTAATCGTCTCCACTGGCGCATTATGTCAGTACACTTTGTAACTAACGCATCAGTATATACACCTTTGAGGGCTATGTTCGCTTCACCATCCTCATCTTCTAAACCTGATTGTACAGCGTCTAAGTTCTGCTTAATATTTTGGAATATGGCGAAGAGCTCCCGATTTCCTATGACTTCTTTTCTTCTTCTTCGTCTTCACCTTCATCATCGCTCTCAGACTCCATTGAGTCATTGTCTATGTCTTCGCCTTCATCATCGCTCTCAGACTCCGTTGAGTCATTGTTTATGTCTTCTTTTTCAGAATCACCTTAAAGCACCATCGCTCTCAGAATCCGTTGAGTCATCGTGGGTTTCACTCTCTTCTCTTCTTCTTGCGTTCTCTCTGAATCCCTTGTCTTATCATCTTCGCGCTTCATTAGAGTCCAATCTTAATCTTCATACTCTAGATTCTCGCTGTCTGCATCGCTATAGAATCGTGTCTTATGTCGCTTCAGGTCATGTGACATAGCAAAAGTTGAATCACATTCGAGACATTGATGTCTTGGCATATTGATTATAGGATAAACCTATTATGTTAATATAAATTTTATTGGTGAAGGTTGTAGCTGTAGAAATCTTCTTACGGCCTAAGGCTTCTCTAACTACTATGTAGATAAAATACACGTCCGCCCCTTTGGGTTGTTTAAACTGTAGTGAGAAAATGTATTGAATTTGAGACATTTTATAGGATTACATGTAAGCGTGAACCCCGCACTCGACCGCATGCATAAATGTGCGTCCGCCCATATAACTGGGCGGCCGAGCATGCAGATTTGCGGGCACACATGCGGATTTGCGGGGGCACACATGCGGATATGCGGTGCATAATATTTTTAACTAATTGTGTGCTGTTGCTGCCATAACGCAAATGCGTTCACGCACGTACACACACGTGCCGTGAACATGGAATTGTCTGTAAGTTGTCCGAAGTGCATGTTTTACTATTTAATAATCATTCTGTTACCACTGACTACGAATGAGAGCTCCCACACACACCCCAACACACAGCCGCACAACCGTACGCACACAAGTCCAATACGCCCACACGCACGGGGCACTCCTCAAACGCATACCAACCGGGTAACTCTGTATAGTTATTTGGCCTGAAAAAAACATCCAATTGTATTCGTGTATTCTTTCAATTGAACCCCGATTTATCAGACTATGTATTCATTGGGATATTTGAATGATTTATAACGTATCTCTGTAGTGGTCTTGGGGAATGAACATTTGCAGCCCAAAAGAACGAACATTTGCAGCCCAAGAGAAGGCCATTTCTTGAAAATGTACTACTGGAATGCCGGGGTAGATAACTGAGTCCGATATTCCAATGGTAAACCTTTAAAGATAGCCTTCTCGTGGCCTGAAAATTGACATTCAATAGATAAATATTGTGTATATTATTATGTCGCTGATAGATGTTACGGTACAGCTAAGAAATAACTTTAAATGGGTTTTTTTTGCAACACAAATAATGGTGTTACAGTCTAGCCCCTATTGTCGATTAGTGGCTGCGAGTTCTGCATGTATTTTCTGTATCATAGGACTCATGGGCTGTCGATGATTTCAATCATAACGGCATTACTAGTTTTATGAAAAAATGATCGAATCATCCAAATCTTAGCCCATACATTATTAGAGGCTTATAGCGCTTCAACGCGGAACGTTGCAATTAAATATGCTGTTCACCTAAATTTTTGCTTTTGTTTGTTTTTGGGGGTTTTCACCCATTAGATGGCTGCAGATGTTTGTTATAAAACGATATTATTTAAGCCTGCTTTTACCACATTCATATTAAAAAGCATTTCAAAAGTGACTCGCATTTTCCTATAGTTATAATTTTGAGGCAGACCCTAGAGTTACACCAATGGCTGACACACCTGGCTAATGATGCGCTCCAAATTAAAGGATTATAAGAAAAATCAATAACGTTGTTATCCGCCCCCACCCCCCAAGTCTGAGCAGACTATATGCTATAAACAAAGCCATTGGAAGCAACAACAAATTATGCGAAAACCAGGCAGGATTTAGAAATGGCTATTCCACTACTGATCCCATTTATACGCTAAATACCATGATAGAAATATTCAAAAGAATGAAGAAAATACTATTTTGCTGCTCTGTAGACTTTGAAAAGGCTTTCGCCTCGATGTGGCGCAATGGTCTCTGGTTCAAACTCAGGCAACATAACATTACAGGTAAAATCTTTAATGTTATTAAAAGCATATACAATAACATAAAGTCGGCAGTTAAATTCAATAATGCGCAATCACAACCATTTATCTGTATATGAGGAGTCTGACAGGGAAATACTGTTTCACCTCTATTATTCACGATTTACCTTAATGATCTAGAGCACTTCCTTCAGAACTGACAATGTAAGCAGACTGAGCTGCGAAATGAGGAAGAAGATTTAAACATCTTACTCACTTTATTAGTCCTGCTGTATGCTGATAACATGGCTATGTTAGCAAACAACACACATGATTTACAGGAAAACCTAAACGCTTTTGATGAATACTGCGATATATGGAAACTTAAGATTAATATGGATAAAATAGATACACAAAAAATACTATAGCATATTAAATTTCTATTTAAAGACGAAAAAGCTAGAAATAGTGGATAGCTACACATATCTCAGGATACACTTTTCTTATAATAGTTGTCTCCTCCTATAGCTGAAAAGAACATATCAGAACAAGCTCTCAAAGCCCCGTTCACACTGCATTGTCGCACCAGAGAATTGGACTTACCAATTGACTGCTACATTGAATTGTACCATCAAATGATCGAGCCGATTCTATTATATGGGGCCGAAGTCATAGGAATAGAAAATTGCAACTTACTAGCGAAAGCAAATCTAGACTTTCTACGATATGGTCTAAAAGTTAAAAAGAGTACACCGAAGTATATGATATATGGCGAGCTCGGAGAAATTCCAATTCAAATAGTTATAGAAAACCGTATGATAACATATTGGCTTAAGCTTATTTCAGGAAAACAAACAAACCTGGCATTCAGATTATATACCCATATTCTATTAGATCATCGAAACAACGGCACTCAGTACAAGTGGCTGAACTCCATAAAACAATACTAGATACAACAGGACACAGTTACCTCTGGACAAATCAAGTAATAAATAACTTTAACGAAATAAAAATAAGAATAGCGAAAAGCCTTGAAGACCAATATGTCCAAACATGGCAAACACAGATGAGCGACTCCTGGAAGGGGAAAGTATATAACTGTTTTAACGGGAAGACTATCTTAAGCTAAATGATCACAACAGAATTTTATTTACAAGGTTTAGGACAAGTAATCATCGACTTCCCAGGAAAGGGACGATGGGAAAGAACGGCCAGAGAAGAAAGAATTTGTCCTCTTTGCAATCATAATGAAATGGGAGACGAATTCGATTACATATTTATTTGCGAATTCTTTAAAGATGAACGACTAGAAATCCTACCTAAATATTACTGTAACACACCAAACTTCTTCAAATTTTTTAAACTATTCTCAACCAAGAACAAAAATCTGCTAATAAAACTATGCCACATGATTGGCAAAATTAATAAACAGTTCCAACGTTGACGAACCCTATGCATAGTACCGACACCATATCACGCATACAAATAAGTACACAAATGCAAGAGAACACAAATCAAAACGATGACGACGACGACGGCGACGACGATGACATGGCTTGTTAAATATAATCATTAGCCTTTTTAATGTCTAAATGTGTGGTCAAAAAGCCAAATCTGTGCACATCGAGTGTCCGTTTACGGACCAGCGGGGACTATTGCTGAGAAATCTACCACTGGAATGTCTGGCTTGGACATGGAGCCAGTCATTTAGGTGATAGATTTTTGGCGATCGTCTTCTCCTGACCAATAAATGGACACCTAGTATAAATGACAGTAATACAATTGATGAATTATGACCAAGATGATGTTAACTGTCACAATGTCTAGCTGCCATAACATGTAAATCCTGTAAAATTATTGTTCCCCATATGTCACTTTGTGATCAGGGTGTAAATAAACTGAAACTGAAACTGTTTGTTATTCATGTGGTTGATGGGCAGTGTGGTGATGGGTAGGTTGTGGTGGTGTGGGGTGGGAGGGTGTGTCAGGGTGGGGTGTGTGCAGGTTGTGGGGTGGTTGGGGTGGGTGGTAGTTTGGGTGGGGGGGGGTCGTTAGCGAATACAGAAATGTGTAGCTCTCCTAGCCCAGCTGTTGCCAATATTGCCTTGGACGAATGTTATGTTCGCCTACTCAAGTCATTATGCATTAAACAGTTGGAATGTCCGGATGTGAAAGTGATGCTGGAGTTTTACTTCAATCTTGTCGAAACTGTGTTAGCTATAATTCCAATTTTTAAGATCATTAATACGTGTGCCTAGCGATTTCCAGAAAACTATCCGCATAAGCTGTTGAATATTTTGAAAGTAAATTGACTGGGCGATGTTACTGGTTATGGCTGCAGCACCCCACAGTCAAATTAGTTTCAAATTATTCTACACAATGTTTATTTAATAGTAAAGACATACAATTCGTGCAACATGATGATCTATTAATCGATTATAACAGAATATCCAATTGCCCTCAGACCGCTAATGAATCTTTCCATTTTCTAGCTATGTCCCTCCCAGTTCTAACTAAGCTCTGCCCATGCCTCGATCGTGTTGTGTTTGCGAACTGAGAGGAGAAGACCAGCTACAGCCTTTTAACCATAAAATGACTTGCTAGATAACCTAACCAGTCATTCCATTCCAGCAGACGCTCACCAAAACAGAATCGAAATATGTATATACAAATCTGAGTGCAAAAAGTGTAATTATAAGAGGAATATGTTACAGTTTAAAATAATCTTAACAAAACTTTGTCACAAGTTTGCTAGTTGTTATTTGTTATGCATTATGCATCATGTTAGACGTTTCGTCATAGTATAGAGGCTTTAGCCATACTCCACCCATCTCTAGCTACGCTTCACCCACACTCGATTGGGTGGGGATCGATCGATCTCTGAACTCCTTGGCTAGCGATTTACAGAAAACTATCCGGGTAAGCTGTTGATCCTTTTGAAAGTAAATTGATTGGGTGATGTTACTGCTTATGGCGGCACCAATATCCAGTCAATTTACTTTCAAAGTATTTTGCATAATGTTTATTAAATAGTAAAGACGTACAAGTCGTACAGCTTGATGGTCTATTACATGATTATAAGCGAATAACTGATTGCACACAGCTCGTTAATAGACGTTCCATTTTTAGCTATGTCCCAGCCAGCCCATCTCTAGCTAAGCTGCACCAACACATCAATTCTGTTGGGATCAATCGATCTCTAAACGACCTAACTAGCGATTTTCAGAAAGCAATATGTGTAATCTATTGAATATTTTGAAACTAATTTGATGGGTTCATCATTGATGTTGGTTTAAACATATTTTATTTTTGTTATGATGGAAGCACGATAAGATATGTATCTTATAACGCAGTCTTTCATATGCATACACATATAATATGTTGAAAACTGAAATAATCATCGTCTATAACCTGTCCAGCCCCTGAGTCAACTTTGACTGGAAATTTTTTCAAAATATTGCGTAACCGCTCGAGACCCGTTAAAATGTATAGGTTGTTGTTATTTCCTTAACACGATTGAAAATTGATTCACTGAACTTTGTACGACTCTGACGATCGTTACACGCAGTCGGAGTTGTTTTAAAGGTTGACTAGTTAATTTTAATCTGTTAGGGTAATAACTGACCGATTGTCCTTATGCTATGGATCGCTCCTTGTACATTGTCATGGCTAAAAGAGCCAAGATTCAGAAGTGTACTAATGATCAACCCGTTAGACTAATGGAGATGTCTTCCACAATTGTCCCCCCCCCCCAACTCTATAGCTCGACTGTTTAGAATCTCCCATGATTGCACGAGTTCTCAGAGTCAGAAAAAGACGTGTCCAGACATGTAATCTCTTAATCCACCTTATGCCTATTGAATAACGCTCATCATGTGTCATTACGGTAATTACCGTTAAGCTCACCTCATTGGATACCTGGAGACCCAGGATTTAACGAGGTGGTGGGGCTTCGTCATCGAACGAGTTCCCAGGAAATGACATGTAAAGCCACGTAACCCGGTCGACCCTCATTACGTAATACATTAACCCGTAAGCATTTGGCATGGCTCCAAGAGATCAGCCTTAATTACACCCATTAACCATCGCCTCATTGAATGCCTGGAGGCACGTAACATAACGAGGGGGCGGGGCTTCATGATTGAACTAGTCCAGACATGTAACCTGTCAATCATCCTTAATTACCCGGTCATTAATCCTTATCAATCATTATGATAATTATCATTAAGCTCACCGCATTGGATGACAGGAGGCACGTGACTTAACAAGGGGGACGGGCTTATGGTCAACCTCTACATCTAACATCCAATCAAAATGTCGGAGAGCTGGTTGCCTGTCTTCACACCTTTACACAAAGGCGGCAAAGATCAAAGGGAAAAAAGGTGATAATGATGCAAATTAGTTGGTTGCTCTGATACAGCAGCTACTTTCAGCAGGCGACCAGCTTACCGCTCCTCTACTTACCGTGCGTGCAGGCTTTTGATATATGCGTTAAGTTCACGCAACTTAAAAAATATACACCATGAGCTGGGGTCGGTCAACTCCCACCAATTAAATTGTTTGATAAAGAATAAAGGAAATCTGATTGGCGGACTGAAAATCTCTTATTCCACAACGTCACATAGCAGGAGATCAACTGACTGCAAGTAAGGCCACATGCAGTGGAGCTATGTGAGTGGGCGTGGGTTAGTACAAAGAATACTACGTGACTTTTAACCAGATCATTTTTAGCTAAGCTTTGCAACCACGTCGTACACGGGCTGAACTCGATTTATTTACATTAAACCACCGACTTCTCAGAATCACAACTTCAAGGTAATGCGCCTTCCCAAGTTTATCCATTCATCATATGACGTCATAAACAACTACGCGATGTGTAGGATGACGTCATAATCATGACGCCATGAATGATTCGAAATAGTCCGACACGTTGTACGAATTGTATGTCTTTACCATTTCATAAACGTTCTCTTGAATATTTTGAAACTAAGTTGACTGGACGCTGATGCTGCCAAAAGCAGCAACAGCGCCCAGTTAAATTAGTTTCAAAATATTTAACAGTTTACCTGTATAGTCTGGAAATTGATGGTCATGGAGTTCGGGAATTGATCGATCCCAGCACGAGAGAGGTGTGAGTGGAGTTTAGTTAGAGATGGGCGGGGCATAGCTAAAACTGGAAAGGTCCATTATACAGGCAAGCTGGTGATTATTTTGAAACTAATTTGACTGGTAGCTGCTACAACCAATGGTAAATTAATTTCAAAATATCCAACAGGATGTTTATTAAATGACAAATTCACCAAAGACATACAATTCATACACTTTCATGACATGACGGAATGTACGCCGTCTGTGACGGAGATACGCCTGATCGTGACGTCCGCTAACACATGGCGTATTTGATTATGAGGTCAGATGCCTGATTGACAGATCGGATCCCTCTATCGTGATTACTTATTCGATCTCAATGAGGTGGTCGCTCATGAAGGCTTTATTGTATTTTTAACCCTTTTACGACGAAGTCGGCCAAAACCGGCCTCTGTAATAGTCTTGGGGAGTGTCCATTTGCAGGCCAAGAGAAGACTATTTTTGATAATTTACCACTGGAATAGTCATGCCAGTGGTAAATTTTCAAAAATACTCTTCTCTTGACCTGCTAATAAACATGCCTCAAGACTACCGCAGAGTCGTTATGGTCAGTTTGACCATTGAAAGTTTAAGTTGACACAAGATGTGTTGTACTGAATGTTAAAGCTAAGATAACGGAGCCAGTCATACCAGTGGTAACCTTTCAGAAATATTTTTCTCTTGGCCTGCAAATGGACATTCAATAAGTAAAATATTTTAAATTTTGAACAAATTTCATCATTAAAGGGGTAAAATTAAAAAATTTTAAAATATCAGTCAGAAATTACCATATGCTTCTCATATTGTCCGATATAAATGTATTAAAACACAATTGTCTGAATTATTTATTGTTTACATATTCAACATTCCTAGGACTACAGTAATTCTGTACATGTGCGTGCGTGAATGCGTGCCTGCGAGTATACATACGCGTGCTTACGTAAATCTGGGATATAACATGCAATTCTAGACATTCACCACTTAGTCATCCGGAGCTAAACTCCACCCACACCTCGCTCGTGTTGGGGTCTCTGACTATCAATTTCCAGAAGACTATACAGGTAAGCTATTGAATATTTTCGAACTAATTTGACTGAGCGCTGTTGCTGCCGATAGCAGCAACAGCGTCCAGTCAAATTAGTTTCTAAATATTCAACAGCATGTTTGTTAAACAGTAGAGACATAAAATTCGTACAACGTGTCGGACTATTGAGAGTTAAAGACGGGCCAAATAGAGTCATTAATGACGTCATGATTATGACGTCGGCATAAAGCTCGCGTAGTTGATTATGACGTCATATGATTGGGTGAGGAAATGGATTCATGAAATGTTCATTGAATGTATTTGCAGGAAACAAAATGTAGTCCTGAGTCGCATATACATATTTTAACTCGGTCCATCTCGAGGAGAATGTGGAGCATCCTCATTTCAAAATAGATATGATTGGCATCGATTACTTTTCTGATTAGGCCGAATTGTTTGATGCCACCACTGAGCCTTTCTAATGCATTTTTATCAGTTCTTGTTTCGATATTATAAATTTGTTGGTGATTTGAACAAACCGTTTTTCAATTTGAAGTTTTACCAAATGGCTTATCATCGGCGACATATATCCCTACTAATTTGCTAACACTAGTTCTATGCTCATTCGAGACAAATGAAGCGTATTTCATTAGCAGGATATAGTGATCGCTCATTCTTATTTCTTAACACGCATATGATTCATGTCGTGACACTATACTTGACAAAATAATAGATGCTTGTTATGTGAATAGTTTTTTATATGAACTATAATATATCAGATGTCATCCAAGCGCATAAGTTCGAAGAGTCAGGGTTGATGATAGTTCAGCTGGCATCTAGTGGCAATGCGACTAAAGTAATAGGTTTCAACTAGGGAACTGTAAATAGGAACAAGTGTTGAACATATAGAGTTTATCGTGACGAAATACTCACTTGTAGAATAATTAGGATGGCCCATTGCTCTATAGAATCCTATAATCGGACTAATTTAAAGCAACGAAAACAGTGTCAGATGATCTTTTGATATGAAAACAACTGTGCTTGTCAGATTCCGATCACACTGGGATTAAATGGTCGATTGGCGACATTTTTTAGCGGTCAGCCACACAGCTAATACAAATTCTTCTTATGGTGCAACAACTGATGTGTCAACTGAATGGCGGAGGCACCGTTTACTGACCTCTCACAGAAAATGAATACGTATTCTATTGGTACTAAATGGACAAATAATACGTTGCAGAATCATATTACTCTTTTGACCTTTCAGATAAAATGAATATACAATCTGTAGGTAACAGTGATATCCATTCGAATCCCTATCTTATCAAGATCAACAACAACAGACTTTAACATTCACTACATTAACCCGCTTGTGTCAACTTAACCGTTTAATGGTAAACTGATCATAACAACTCTGCAGTGGTCTTGAGGCATGTCTGTTAGCAGGTCAAGAGAAGAGTATTTTTGAAAATTTACCACTGGAATGACTGGCTCGGTAACAGAGCCAGTCATTCCAGTGATAAAATTTCAAAAATACCGTTCTCTTGACTTGCGAATGGATACTGGGTAAGCCAAAGCTTGAATTTTCTTTACCATTACCCCTTTAATGGTCAAGGCGGTCAAAAATTTCAGAGGTAAGTTTACCAAAAATAAATCTTCATATATTAAACTTTCTTGAATTGTGTTGACCATTAAAACTCTTAATTGATATCAGTAGTATTTCTAGTGCTTTGAGGCTCTGTTGACACAAAATGTGTTAATAGAATGCCTCTACAGCTATGGCTTATATCAACTCTGTGTGTTAATTAACACACTTGTAATGGAGTAATGGACTCACGGCCAGGGACGTTTGCCTTTGATGTAAAGAATGAGATGTATGGGTTACAGTTGCTCATTTACAGATGGCGTGTATAGCAAATAAACTATCCAAAGTATTTGATGATAAAAGTGCAAATTGAATCTCAATGTCTTTAAATATATCTAGTAACCTTACAATGCCTTCTTTCGATTTGTTTGTTTCATAGACTTAACCATTTCCTGACAAAGCCGGCCATAACGGGCCTCTGCAGTGGTCTTGGGGAATGCCCATTTGCAGGCCAAGTGAATAATATTTTAGGAAATTCAGCACAAGAACGACTGGCACGGTAACCGAGACAGCCATTCCAGTGGTAAATTTTTAAAATATAGTCATCGCTTGGTCTGCAAATGGAGATTGAATAGGGAAATATTTTGGTTTTCCTGACCAGATTTCGTCATCAAAGTGTTAAGCCACTTATTTTCGGATACCACCAAACAGATGATGCTATGATATTGATGGCTTTAAGTTAGATTATAATGCTGCTTTACGCTTTTACACTTTTTAGCCTCTACATAAAATTGCCTCTACAAAAGTAGAAGTGACTCATGCATCAGAAATGGTAGCACACAGCAACAAATTGCCAAATATTTCTAAACAGATTTGGCTAATAGAGGGAATCGTTACTGAACGGGAAGTGCAGCCTTGTGACAATCACGCACAAGGACAGTACGCATCTACTAATCAAAATAGTATAGTTAATATCTTAACCCTTTAGCTCCCGAATTTGTTCAAGAAAATTTCAATTTTCTCATAGAAAATGTCAATTTGCAGAGCAAAAGAAGACTGTTTTTGAAAATTTACCACTGGAGTGGTTAACCGAGCCATTCATTCCGGTCGTAAATTTTCAAAAACAGTCTTCTCTTGATCTGCAAATGGACATTTCCCATGCCTACTGCTGAAGTCGTGTTTGGCTGATATGAATGTTAAAGGGTTAATGGCTTGTTATGCGTCAGACTGTTGGAGAATAAATGTCATTCTGAATAGACAATTTTGGCTATTTATTTTATGGAGAGGATGAAGAATGAAATAATACTTAATCTATATGGACTAAGTTTAGAAATTTTTTATTGAAATTTTTCCAAAAACGTACACTTAAATGGTGTTTTCGATTTTCATCGTTTTTTGGGTCTCGCGTCACGAGTTATTGTTGGAGTTACCAATTAATAGTAAGATTTTTAAGAGTTAATTGTGCGAAGACCCGCTAAACACAAATATAATTATATTTGTAATTCTAGTAAAGCATTTCAATAAAATGCTTAATATTGAACACAGCGATCTCTTGTGGAATCAATTAGGAAGCTTTAAGCGATCATGATTAAAATAAGAATAAGAAACCTAATAAGGCCTGCTTTGTTTGCGCGTCAATCAGATATTTGGCACAACGCATTATCAGCATATTTAGAAATAATTAAGAATCTGAAACGTCTAGTGGTGAATAAGTGAACAAGTCGATGTAATTTGAAGCTGCTATTCCTTGAGATTTTTCTTGTTTTAAGAAAGTGTTTCAGTCTATATTTGATACCAGTCGTTAGCTAAGATAGTGACGCGTCTAGTGGTTTGATTTGAAATGGGGGAGACGTGGAAATCAAAGCAGAGAGTTAATCATGCGTGGCCAGTGATTAATACCGCGAGTAGAATTGCAGACACCGCGACTATTACGACTGTGTCCACTACCCCAACTACAGCAACTACAACTACTACTACAGCCACAACAACATAGCCGTACCAAAATACAAATAGTTTTAATTTACGCGACATGGGACACGCGACACGAGATCCTATTGAGCAAAGACAACCCATGCTACGCAATGCCAGTCAGCAGAAATGGCCCTCCCAGTTCATTGCGCCACCACCACCGTACCAAACTTGCTCATCTGTCCCGCCGTTACACAAAATGTTTAATGAGCGTAACGATAATTATGCTGATCTATTTCTAACTGTACCCAGTGGTTCAACATTGTCAGACAATACAGAGGTATAAGGAGGTATGGAGGACGCTGGCACCGTCAGTCCTGAGAATGTGATGAAGCAATTGAATTTAATGAGCATGATGCTGCGTATCAAACTGCCGAAGTTGGACAAACTGTACGACGTAGAATCAAAGCTTGAAGAAATGAGAAATGACATTAAAAAACAGACGAAAAGCTCACTACCTTAGAAAGTGCAGTGCTATTTATGAGCGACAGGCATGATGACCTATTCAGTAAGAATGAGGTGTTGAAGCGAGATGGGCATTCATTAAAAATCCAAACTGATGAAAATAATGATTCTGTACACAACCCTATACGACAAGTAGAGCTATCCGTAACTGAGCTCAGTGCGTCTAAACCGCCGGACAGCCGAGAAACTGAAAGCCTCGTTCAAAGCATCACTCAACTATGAGAAGAGCATCTTGACTTACAAACCAGGAGCGTGCGTAACAACCTATTGCTTTCAGGCATCCCCGAAACAGACAGGAACGAAGATAGTGAGCTGCTAATAAAGTAGTTCCTTAAAGATCAGATGAAAATTTACCAATACATTTAGTTCGAACGTGCACACGCGATAGGGCCGCGCGAATCACAGTCAACCCATGGCCGACCAAGAATGATCGTTGCAAGGTTCAGTTACTTTAAAGATCTGGAATTAGTGCTAAGAACGGCACCAGGAACACTACGAGGAAATGTATACCGAGTAAACATACAATATTCACGCGAAATTGTAAATCGACGTAAAATATTTAATGCCTGAATTCCGGAATGCAAAGTCGTGCGGTGCTAGATGTAGTTTTGTCGCGGACAGGCTTTATATTGATGGCCAGCGAATACTGGCGAATAAGGAGCGAAAATAGCCGGAACAGGGAATTCTACGCGTCCAGCACCCGCACCACACAATTTAAGCAGAAGCGTCCGTCCTGGAAACAGAGCAGACCTTAGGCAGAAGACAAAAACATGAGAGTGTACATAGTAATAAAAATGGTGATAATATTATAACAATGTAGATGACGATGATAATACATATAATTGTGACGATGAAGGCAACGCAGATAAGGATGACAATGTAGATAATAATTGCATTAATAATAATAATAATAATAATAATAATAATAATAATAATAATAATAATAATAATAATAATAATAATTATGATGATGATGGCTTCAGTAATAATAATAATAATAATAATAATAATAATAATAATAATAATAATAATAATAATAATAATGTACATACCACTAAACATACTGCTGCTGCTGCGGCTAGTACTACTGCTACTACTGCTATCGCTACGGCAGCGGCGGCAGCGGCAGCGAAGGCGGCGGTGGCAGTGACAGCAACGACAACTACTACTACTACTACTACTACTACTACTACTACTACTACTACTACTACTACTACTACTACTACTACTACTACTACCATTGCTAACACCACTACTGCTGCTACTACTACGGCTGCTACTGCTACTACTACTGCTACTACTACTACTACTACTACTACTACTACTACTACTACTACTACTACTACTGATGCTTCTCCTACTACTGCCACCAACACTGATTCCGCTGCTGCCGCTTCTGCTGCCGTTCCTAGTACCACATTTATTACTATAACAATCGTCCCTGCCATTTGTACTAACACAGCTATTGCTGCTGGTGTCTCTGGAGGAACAGCAGTTGGTGGAGAAACTAATGAAATGTCTCGTGAACTTAAAATAGCATTTGTAAATGTATGCGGCTTAAAACACAAGTTAAATTATCTCGAAATGATGGAATTTATACGGATCCATGATATTAAAAACTTTGAACTTAAAAATAAATCTAATTAAAACTAAGATAGTTGTTTTCGGGTTTGCGCAAAATGTAACACAAACTTTTAATTTAAAACTAAATAATATACAAGTTGAAATTATTGATAGTTATAAATATCTAGGAATTATGTTTTCAAAAAAACTAAAAATACGGTGAGACAATTAAGCACCTTACACAACAATGCCGAAAAGCAATGCAATGCCTGTATCGCGCACTTCCAACTTAAACCTACCCATTGACTGCCAACTTAAATTATTCGATGCAATGATAGCCCCAATAGTATCGTATGGAAGCGAAATATGGGGTTTTGAAAAATATCGGTCATTAGAGCAAGTCCACCTAGAATTTATGAGATATGTGCTCAAAGTGAAACGTACAACACCCTCTGCAATGGTCTATGGTGAACTGGGAAGGTAGCCTTTACAAATAAACGTACAATGCAGAATGTTAAATTTCTGGGCAGGACTTCTAACCGGTAAACATGATAAATTATCATATCAAATATACAAATATATGCATAAACAGTACAATGAGGAGGGGGTTCAATACAAATGGGTTAAGTATGTCGAATCAATCTTAAATAACGCAGGGAACAGTTACTTGTGGACCTCACAACAAATCATGGGAAAACGACGTACAATACATAATATAAAGCAAAGACTCATCGATCAGTTCAAACAAACATGGCAAGAATCATCAAGTAATTTATCTAGGGGCGAAACATATAGAATATTTAAATCAGAAATCTGTTTAGAGCCATATTTATTAGAATTAAACGAAGCAAGTAGAAGAACTCTTACGAAACTTAGGACTGCCAATCACCGCTTACCAATCGAAACAGGCCGCTGGACAGGAATACCAAAAATCAACAGAACATGTCCATTATGCAATAATAATGATATTGGTGACGAATACCATTACTTGTTTCTATGTAAATTATTCATACCTGCTTATTACGCTACACGACCAAACTACTATAAAATTGAGAAGCTATTGTCGACTCCCAACTTGACATTGCAAAGAAAACTATGCCAATTTGCTGCAAAGGTTATAGCGCACTTTGGGCAGAAATAGAAATTTTTTTCTCATTTTGTATGCCGAGGTGTGCTATACAATTAGATCAGAGACACTAGTCGCAATAGTTATGACACTCTAAAATGTGTACTTATCCCTGACCTAGTAACGACGACGACGATTGCTACTGCTGCTGCTGCCGCTGCTGCCGCCGCCGCCGCCGCCGCCGCCGCCGCCGCCGCCGCCGCCGCCGCCGCCGCCGCCGCCGCCGCCGCCGCCGCCGCCGCCGCTACTACTACTACTACTACTACTACTACTACTACTACTACTACTACAACTACAAATTCTACTAGCAGTAGTACTGTTATTGCTGAAACAAAAAAACCCCAAAAAACCCCAACCAACTGCTATAAACTTGTACACTTGTACAACACTAGTATATATCTATATAAATGTAAATATGTTCCCACATACTTTGTATAAAGTCTGGGCGTAATAAATTGAATTGAATTGAATTGGAGACCAATAATAATATACAATTATTTATGAACACAAGGCATTACGTAGAGACACTATATGACAATGGATACAATAACTATGATATTGGCAGGGGATGATATACATACTTATAAACAACACGGTGAAAAGGCAGCATCAGTTTTCGTTGCCAATCGAATGGCTTTGAATATTTCATACGTTTTGTTTACAGCAAAAAATGTTCTCAAATGTTCCGTGATAAAGTACATAATACATTAGAAGTATATCAGTTTTCAGAAACATGATTATCAATCTCTTAATTGTTCAGTTCATAAACTAGCTTAACCCTTTCGCGACAAAGCCGGCCAAAACTGGCCTCTGTACTGGGCTTGAGGAATGCCAATTTGCTGGCCAAGAGAATACCATTTTTGAAAATTTACCACTGAAATGACTGGCTCGGTTATCTAGCCAGTCATTTCAGTGGCAAATCTTCAAACATAGTATTCCCTTGGCCTGCAAATGGACATTAACTAAGCATTTATTTCGATTTTCTTGCCCAAATCTAGTCATTAAGGGGATAATTGAGTACAATTCATTACATGATATTTATAGTATTGAGTGCACCCACATCTTTGAAATCTCGTGAAACTCCGGCTGACTAAATAGTGATTGGCTAGAATGTATTAGTCAAATGATACAAGAACTTACCTAGAAGTGGAGGCTTGGTGTTCGGCTATTATTCTAGAGGCCGGAGTTACATTCATACCGCTAGAAATGAGTTAATAGTCTAAGGCTTCATATGGGATCATTTCTCTCCCCACCCTACTTGGGGTGTGGTGTGGGCTTGGGGTGGGGGTGGGGTGGGCTACTGTGAGGTGTACTCAATTTATCTTTGAAGACTAATCTTAGTGAGCTGCATCATGTCTCTTATGTAACTCTAGCCTCCAGTGATGATTGGCTTGAATGGACCGTTCCGGTTTTAGCTATGCCCCGCCTATCTCTAGCTAAGCTCCACCCACACCTCGCTCGTATTGGGATCGATCGATCTCTGAACACCCTGACTACAAATTTCCAAAAAACTACACAGGTAAGCTGTTGAATATTTTGAAACTAATTTGACTAAGGCAGCAACAGCGCGCTGTCAAATTAGTTTCAAAATATTCAACAGCATGTTTATTAAATAGCAAAGAATTACAAAGACATACAATTTATACACCGTGTCGGACTGAGATTTGATGACGGTCTGTAGGGAACCCTTTGTGACGTAATGATTGTCACATCATTATACATGCGCTGGGATGATTATGGCGTCATTCGCGGTCAGATGATGGATGGATGCTCTGGAAAGGTGAATTATCGACAAACATCAAAAGTTCTCGCTGAACTAATAAATCATAGCAAGGATTGTCATCACATAGTTTAACCCACCTCATCCGGGCACCAGTTTCCTGTTAGTGTTCTGCCAAACAGGAAAGATAAAACATTTTTATACATGCCACAATTTCAACTTAAGATTCACCCGGTTTGGTAACAATAAGTGGAATAGTGTTGAAAATACAGTCTGTACCACGACTCTGAAATGTAGGACACACAGACCTCTTTTTAACACACGAAATACCTTTAGCGTACACTGCATCCATACAACGCGTGCACGCTATCTAAATACCAAGTTTGGTGACTATCTGTGAGAGATGCTTGAAACTATTGTCCGATAACATATCATGGACGGGTGCACAAGACATATCTACGATGTTCAGTGAATTGTAAAAAGTAAGCCACGCTGGCCTATTAGTCCAGTCAATCTAGGCCACAAATATTTTAACCCGGAACAAATTGCAACAGAATTTTTTTACCTCGCCCAGTGTATAGGGAGCCATCATGTACAACATATCAAAAGTCCTCCAAAATTCCAATAGGGGAAAGGGTAAAATTTGCATAATTATTACCAGATTTGGGCCATTTCACCTGAAAAATCCATTTTTCTTTATTTCTTTAAAACCGGTATGTAATATATGTGTGACTGGGTATTTTTGGACTTTTTTAGTAATAAATGAATACGATTGACATATTCTCCACAAATTAAATGTATTGTGTTATGCCACTTGCATGAATTTACCTAATACCATCAATGATATTGATACAATACATATTATATTTTATTATGTCACGGTATTGTGTGTTTCTAAGCTAAGCTAAGATGAAATAGTATGGCATAGTTACCTGGTTTCTACTAATTTCATCTTGCATCAATTATCCAAGTCATCTTCCTCAATGAGCGTTATTGAATTCGAGCAACTGAGACCCTTACAGTCTTCGCAGGCGGATGTGCAGCTGAGCCCATGTTTTCTACAGGTGCATCTCTTTGATTCACAGCCAGTTTTGCAGCTGCATCTAAATGAATACAGTAAATCGTCAGGCGCTGCCAGCATGTCAGTCTTAACAGGCAGCATTTGGTGGTTGAGAACTTTCCAGCCCCATTCTGTTGGATCCATATCTCCAGCATCTCCTCTCCAAACTTGAATTTGGTAGTACACGCGAAGACTGTGAATCTTTGCGGATGCGGGTGTTGGTGGTAAATCTCGTGCTTCAACATACTTGGAACTTTTTGCAACCTTCTCCCTGAATCGCTTGTACCGCAAAGCAACTAGACTATCCATTGAAGTGCCATTGTATAGAATAAGCATTGCCTTCTCACCTGCTTTTATCACGTCATCTTTATTCGCATTACTCATTGTAAACACTTCAGCAATTTGAGAGAGTTCTTTGCAGCACTGGATTTTGCTAAGGGATGCAGATTTTCCAATTCCATAAAACCTAGATGTTGAGTCACAGCCAAGGATAGCATGGATAAATAACAGCTGTGAGCACAAGCAGAACCCAAGTTTTTCATTTGCCATTTTGATATTCCACAGTCGGGGTTTCTTTGCATTTTGCTTTGGCTCTGGTCTGAAAAATAGCTGACAGCCATTCATATCAGTATGGTATAGAAGCAACACCAGTAGGTCGGTATCGTCTCCAACAAGAGCAGTATTTGTTGACTTTGAAGCCAGGATAGCCGTTTGCGTAATTAAGACATCAGCATCACCGCTTGTCTTTATCGTTAAGCATCCAGCCTGTTCGAGAGATGAAATTAAGATTGATATGAACCGATGTTTGTTCTGCTTGTTACTAAGAAAATCAGGCTTACTCAGAGTTACAACTGTTTGCGGAGTCAGTACAACAGTTGCGCCTGATCCACGAGTTCGCCTCTTATGTGTTACATCTTTTATGTCTGGGCCTTGGTCATAACCATAAAAAACTACTGTAGCCTTTCCATATTTGCTTATGCAATATTTTACATATCTTTGACAAACATTTGCAAATGTCTCTCCACGCTGCCATGGAACACGGTGTAATAGAGCTCCTCCATCAAGCACATAGTGGACAGAATCTGGAAGGACTGCATCTTCATTTTGAATTAATTTCCACAATGCATCAGCAAGTGCCGGCTTATTTGCTTCCCATGGAAGAGATGAATTATCAAAGAGTGCGGGCGGATGAGTGCACAACTCATACTCAAAATAAGATGATGGATTCCCTTTTGATCCATTTGTAGCAATTAAACTGAGTCTTTGAAATAGGAGTTGTGGATCAATTTGTACACATTCATCATCAATCTTGAGAGATGTTTTGGATGCTAAGGTAATAGCTTGTCTCTTTCTCTGGAACGAAATGCTTGATACACATTGGCCACACATCGAATTAATAATTGATTCTCCAATATCTTTAGCATCGTCAACATTGACTGATTCATGTGCAGACAATCCACTAACAAGTCCTCTAAGAGAAGGGTCTGGTCCAAATGGATTCAGTTCACTAAGGATTTTTTAAGAATTTTGTAAGTATCATCCATATCACGCTTTATTCGAGATTGTGTGGAATCTTTGTGTTGTTCACTTGAATCACAGTTTACCCCAGAGAGCTCTTGCATTGCATTACACCCATCTGCACATGCGGGCATAGACAACAACCAAACAAGACGCTGAAGTTCTGTCATTCCACGACCTCGTGTTAGACCACCACTTGACTTTACACTTCTCATAAGGACCTGCTCAATAACTAGATCAGTAGATAACCCTGCCCAATACCTATCACTTCGATGAATGACATGATGCCCATTGAGGAAGCTGGTGTGTATATCTGGATGACTTTCAGGTATTTCTAACATCTTTTGTAAATATACATATGCAGACTTGGCATACAGATTATGCCCAGCGGCTGCAAAATATGGAAGCATCTCACGAACGGTCTGAAGGTGCATGTTCCAATCACCAGTTCGTTCTGCCTTAATGAATTTGCGCAGAATGTCAACCAACTCCATATACAAAAGCCAGAGTCGTGCAGTCCTCTTATCTTTCATGAGCACCTTCTCTGAGTCTAGTTTGTCCTTGACATCATGTAATGCATTTTCTGAGGACAATCTTGTAGCTACATACGGATTTTTGATAATGTCATCATAGAGCTCTCCAACTTTAACCAGACTTTTATTTAGGGAACTTTCAATCGTTTCATGTCCTGCAACATTATCATCATTGTCAAACAATTCTTTTGAATGCATTGCAGCGGAATATTCTACTGTGTCAACTTCAGCATCTGCAATTGTAGGTAGTGGTAGGTTGTATGCATTTGCAATCAAGATTGTACTGAGAGAAGCAAAAACCATGAGGTGTCCTCGAACTCAGCATTCTCAGCGTAGACTACCTCTAGAATAGGCGCAGGACCGCTTCCTGCCATTAAGTGACCAATGCAGCCAAGGAAGCTCATCTCCATATGAAGACCTCCGAGTCTTAGAATAATTTGCTTTAATGGACTCCAGCTCGGCTCAATCTCTATGATAGTCATAGCTTTCCAAAATAAGGGCTGATCAAATGTAATCACTGGTGCAACATGGTATCGGTTTGCCTGTTCACAAACATAAGTCAAAGTGGAAAAGATGCAGGTCATATTACTTGGCTCTAGATCTATCATCGGAAGGAAAATAACATACGATTTATCTGGATAAACTCCTTGGTGAACAGTTTGCATCATGCCAGACCATGACGGTCTCCTTGAACGCAGAAACAAAGAGAAATCCCAGAGGATGTCAATGTCAGCTGTTGGGTCTGTTTGTTCCATCGCAGTTAACTTCTTAAAGGTCAATGGGAAGTTCCTGGTATGCTGAGACTCAAAGTTCCTGATACAGATCTTGCCAACTTGCTTGATATCTTCAGATGTTACATTTATCCTTGGAATAAGTTTGCACGAAAGGTTTCCTGGTGTAACAGATGCAATGATTCCCATTCCATGAAATGTATTATGCCCATCTATTGTGCAAATATTGTGATCCACATTGTCGGCAACAAACTGAATGAACTCGCCTGATAATGGCTGTGGTAGATCTCCACCATGAAGTGATGCACTGCGCTCAAACCTCTGTATCTCCGCGTATGAACATCCAAATCTGTGCTTGTACAAGGTGTCAACAATAAATCTAGATCCAAATTTATGGTGCATCTCACATGACAGCCCGAACTGCAAAGGTGCCAAAATAACTCTAGGACGAGTTCCTTGCATAATAGCCTGTCCAACTGATGCCTGTTTCATTTCAGTTGCGAGTCTCTTCAAGGTAACAGGTAAGCTGTTAAAAATATTTTGGGAAACTAATTTGACCGGACGCTGTAGCTACCTAAGGCAGCATCTGCCTCCAGCCATATTAGCCCCAAAATATTAAACAGAATATTTATTAAATCATACATGTTCAAGTTCACTTTATATAAATGTACATAACGACTGTGGTGGTAGAGTATTTGCAGTACAGTAAT
Source organism: Chaetoderma sp. LZ-2023a (assembly GCA_034401795.1). Lineage (NCBI taxonomy): Eukaryota > Metazoa > Mollusca > Caudofoveata > Chaetodermatida > Chaetodermatidae > Chaetoderma > Chaetoderma sp. LZ-2023a. The sequence continues at coordinate 73,081,741 of CM067372.1, read as the reverse complement.
AATTACATGTGTGTAATATTCATAATTCTATGATTCGGTAGTAGTAGTAGTAGTAGTAGTAGTAGTAGCAGTGGTAGTAGCAGTAGTAGTAGTAGTAGTAGTAGTAGTAGTAGTAGTAGTAGTAGTAGTAGTAGTAGTAGTAGTAGTAGTAGTAGTAGTAGCAGAAGCAACAGCGGCGGCGGCGTTTGGCGGCGGCGGCAGCGGCGCCGGCAGCTGTGGTAGTAGCAGCAGTAGCAGTAGCAGTAGTAGCAGTTGTAGCAGTAGTAGCAGTAGTAGCAGTAGTAGCAGTAGCAGTAGTAGTAGTAGTAGTAGTAGTAGTAGTAGTAGTAGTAGTAGTAGTAGTAGTAGTAGTAGTAGTAGTAGTAGCGATTGTAATAGTAAAAGTCATTTTTTTTTTCATCCTAGCCCTTAATTATCGTATTATAATTGTCCCAAAGGAAAGCCTGGCACGTGTCTAAGACCATTGTGAATCCCAAAGCGTTTTCGTCTCTTCAGATGACCAAAACTTTGTCTCCAAGGCAGATGTGGCAATGAAACGAAGAAGAAAAGATGATTATTATTATTATCATTATTATTATTATTATTATTTTTATTTTTATTATTAGATGTTCATCTATCTTGTATGTTTGATGTGAATGACCTAAGTGTTGACGAATGCTTAGTATTTATTGGTACAGAATTCCACATTTGCGTTGCCATGTATGTGAAACTGTATCTCCCGTAATATGTTCTTATTTTTGGAGGATTTAATAGACTGTTCGTCTTCGACCGTAAATGTCGAGAATGCGTGTGTCTTCTACCAACGTAAACATGTCTTTCATGTAGATAGGTGCAAGGCCGTTTAATGATTTATATGTCATGATATTGGTCTTAATTGACATTCTCCGAGTTAATCTTGTCCAGTTCAATGTTTCGTACATTTCTTGTGATGGGGTCCTATAGAGTACCTATTCTGTATCAAAGCCATATCATAAGTTAGTTGTTCTTTTATCTTTGGCAAACTGTCAAAATTACAGTGCATAGTCGTATCATCACAATACATGTCAATGTTACTATTTACACCCATATGAAGATCGTTTACATATAATATAAACAAGAGTAGTCCCAACACCGAACCTTGCGGTACACCTACACTTACCGGTAAATGATCAGACACCTTATCAGAAATGGCCACATACTGATATCTACTTTCTAAATAAGGTAACAACGTTTGGCTTACCATTCACAGTGCTAATAAATATTTCATCGCCATAATTATCTTTTATTTTATCCTGCATGTATTTTGTACTGTATGCTTTATTCTCTTTATCATCGAGATACTCTTGCATTTTATTAACGAGGTCGCGCAGGGTCAGCTGCTCATCATCATTATTTTCAAGAAATGCCATTGTCGCACTAAATGCTCTTACTCTGTCCAGGTCTTCTGGCCTTCCATGTTTTTGGGATGAGCAAGATGAGTGCAGCTGAGGGATATTTTTCATGGTTCGAAAATTTACGATGCAGCTTTGATGGTATACTGCATTGACAACGCATAAATCCGGCGTGAAGGCAAGCCGCCCAGCTACAAGTTTGCCCCATTCGTCTTTTCTCTGCTCACAGGCCTCGGCGATACTACATTGAAAGTCATGAGTACTTACTGGATAAATATCATAGCCACGTTTCTTTCCATCTTGAATTTTTGCAGCGTATCCGCATAGCAAACAATGTTCACTAAAATTGAATGTTGGACTTTCTGAACGGAGTGTTCGCATGGGTGGCGGGGATTGTTAAATTTTCTCTGCGTCACGGGCAATCCGCTTGGGATCAATGAACTCCCGTCGACATTTTACATGAACCCTCTGTCCTACTTCAGCTATGACATCGCTTTCACGGGCTCTGCTAGCATTGTTAATACCGTCACAGCCTTTAACTCGAAGCTTAACAGTTTGTGAGCCATTTTCTAGGCTATGGTTACAAATAACGCATGTATCTAAATCCATGTCCATATTCTGATTGAATTGTATAGAAATTTATTCAAATTGTGAGATAAAAGTGAAAATTAAAATGCAATTTATTTTAGATAAAATTTTAAAAGCGAAAAACAAAATTAAACTTACTTTAAATATAATTTTTTTAAATTACCCCCCTGAGCATACAACCATATTTAATCTGTGGTTTGGAGAATTTGTACAAGTGGTTCAAGGCAATATTGCCAATTGCTTACTGTCTTCCGTGACCATGAAATTCAGAGCTTAGACAACATTTCTACTTCGTTTATTTGCGGAATGAAGCAGGTAAGGGAAGTTTCATTATTTGGATAATGGCGGTAGCTAAATATGCGAATTTACCCACTTTCCCATCGAGGGATTTTGGAGGACTTTTGATATGTGACACCTGGCAGTCCCATGAATGCCGCAGAAAAGAAATAAATTCTGTTGCAATTTGTTCTAGGTTAATTTGTAGTTTTACTGGACTATATCTTTAGCCGCGGGTAGCAGCTCGACAAACCGCCATATCAGTCAGTCAGCCAGCCAGCCAGCCAGCCCGCCAGCCAGCCAGCCAGCCAGCCCAGCCAGCCAGCCAGTCAGCCGGCCAGTCGGCCGGCCAGCATCCAGCCAGCCAGCCAGCCAGCCAGCCAGCCAGCCAGCTGGCGGGCTGGCCAGCTAGCCAGCCCGCCAACCAACCAGTCGGTCGGTCGGTCGGTCGGTCGGTCGGTCGGTCGGTCGGTCGGTCGGTCGGTCGGTCGGTCGGTCGGTCGGTCGGTCGGTCGGTCGGTCGGTCGGTCGGTCGGTCGGTCGGTCGGTCGGTCGGTCGGCCGGCCGGCCGGCCAGCCAGCCAGCCAGCAAGCCAGCCAGCCAGCCAGTCAGTCACAAAAGTTTATTCCGAGCTGGATTGAAAAACTTCTAATCCTCTTTGACTCAAATTTTAAAACAACGAAGGGGCTTGCCGTGCAAGACGATTTCCGGATTTTGGCTGTAATCCGTAAAAAAGAAATAGCTGGATCAGGATCGGACCAAATTCTGGATCTGTTGATACACCAAATTTGCTTACCGTATATAAGAAATTATTGAAACTACATCCTGAGCAAACATGTTCAGTGAAGCGTGAAAATTAGTCACACTGACATATTTTAGACATAAGACACAAAATTAGGCCACGCTGAATCCATATATTTAGTTTTGTGACAATATGTGAACAATGGCACGCACGAATGTGTCGTCGCACGCGCGGGCACAAGGACGGACACAGCGATTACTATATTTACGGGGGTGGGGTTAAAATGTAAGCTAATGAAACACATACATATTTAAAAAGGTGACATATTTGTGGCGCGATTGCCTTTCTTTGAAAAAATGTCATAATTTATTCATTTGCTGCACTATCATACAATTCGTGTAATTCCCGTTTTGTTAGGAAATAAGGAACCATGTGTTTTGCTGCAAGGTGTGACAATTTATGTGTCGTGTAAAACGATGGCATTTCTGGATTTCTGTGCCCGTTAATCTGTTAAACATCGAAATCTAAGTATCTCATTTTCAAGAAACGATACAGGAAAAAACGTTCAATATTTTAAACATAATTAGATTGGAACCTGTTGATAATAGAGGCTAGCTAGCGATCGGCCGATCGACCGACAGACAGATTCTCTCACCCTCTCGCATAATGGTATAATACTGGCGTGTCCATTCCTAACAGTCACTTCTCTCTAAGCGAACTATGCTTTTCCAATTACAACCACTAATACTAGCTTGGAAATACAAGCCGTTACTGCAAGACATGGTGAACTGGTTACCGAAATCATCACATTGGATATATCTACCACAGTCGCATGGAATTGGCTGGTACATTGATGTAGCGTCAACGCAAGTCGGTACCGGTATTTGTGCTATAATAATAATAATAATAATAATAATAATAATAATAATAATAATACTAATAATAATAATAATAATAATAATAATAATAATAATAATTGAATGGATGGATGGATGGATGGGTGGGTGGATGGGTGGATGGGTGGATGGGTGGATGGGTGGATGGGTGGATGGATGGATGAATAAAAAAATATATAATGGTTATAATGGTTACGGACATACTTGTTCATAAACGCACGCACGCACGCACGCACGCACGCACACACACACACGCACACAAGCACGCACGCACGCACCCAGCGACCCAGGGGCAATGGAACACCGTAGGCCCCATGCCACAATCAACAATCAGGCGGTCGCAAATGTTTGCTAAACCGAGGCTGTCTTTTTCCTCCAAGCAAGAAGACCAGGATAACTTAACCGTGGACCAGTAGGCGAAGCTTTATTCCATGAATTACCCCCTCTTGTGTCAACTTGTGGTTTATAATGGTAAAACCGGCCATACTTACTCTGCAGTTGTCTTGAGGACTGTCTATTTGCAGGGTAAACGAAGACTATCTTTGAAAATTTACCAAAGTCATTCCAGTGATAAATTTTCTAAAAATACTCTTCTCTCGACCTGTAAATGTACACTGACTAAACATACATTCAAATTGTCTTAACTAGTAACAAATTAATCTGCGCCAAACCGGTAAAACACCTCTTAAAAACGATTTTCCTAAATTCCACTTATAAACTTACAAAAAAACCAGCTTTCTCTTGACCAGCAAATGGTCATTCACTGAGCAAAAAATTCAATTTGCTTGAAAACTCATGACAAAGTAAAGGCTTAATTGATACACGTCGCCTTTTGAGCGCTTTGAGGCGCGGTTGACGCAAGAATGGTTAAAGTAGGCCTGTAGGCAATAGCCTCTCCAGATGCCAACCTCATAGCGCAGTTACTGATTAAATCCTGCTTCTCATATATAATCTATCGCCAGCTGCAGATCGCGCAGGTCTCCACAGACAAAGTACGACACGAATTTTGCATGCGTTTTCGTATACGTCCAAATAAGTTGCCGTGCGTCTACCCAATACACACAGGTCACGAACGAACTTAAAATCGTATACGGTAATATGCGATCTTTAGCGAAGTTGTTTCCGATAAAGTCCGATTATGACGAAACATTCGTAGATAAAGATGGCGGCACAACTCGTGCATGATGATACAGATTTAGAGGAGGAGACACTGCTCCTTGTAACTGCCCTTCTGCGTAGACGGAAACGCAGATATCGGCGCACAATATGGGTTCGAGATATCCTGAAAAGAAGGAAGGAGCTTGGTCCAGGAGCTTAAACTAGATGCAACTCTCTTTTTCCAGTATTTTCGAATGACAGAGGAACTATTCAATGACTTGCTGCAATTGGTGTGCCCGTATATACATAAGCTCAATACCAACTACCGTGAAGCAATTCCTGATGAGCAAAGATTGGCAATCTGTTTACAGTATGTATCGCTAAATCTAGAATAGATATTAGCTCACCTTGGTAAATTAATATTTGTTATTTTATTGACTATTAACACAATCAAAAGGTAAAATATCAAGGTCATAGAGTCACTGAGTGCATGCCAAAATGCATGTTATGGCCATATCTCCGGAATCTAAGAAGCTCTGATGTTCATATTTGGCATATCGTTGCATGTGGTGGATAGGCAGCTCTGGATTAAAAATTATGGCTAAATGTCAGATATCTAGGTGACAAGGTCACCAAGTGCATGCGAAAAATCAATGTTTTGGCCAAATCTATGGAATCCCAGAAGCTATCATGCTCATATGTGGCATATGACTGCATATTGGAATTGTGCATGTGTGCGTTGAAAATAAGGTCAGAAGTCAATTATCTAGGTCTTGGGGTCACACTAAAATGCATATATCCAGATTTAAAGAAGCTGTGGGGTTTATATTTTTACTTTTGTTGTATTTCGCCAGTTGTTGACAGAATAACGATTTCATTCTAAACCATTGTGACAGCGGGTTGTTGTAGGCGCTGACAGCAGCAACTACGATTCAAATTATTGGACAATGTCTGACCTCACCCTTGATTAGCATGGTTGACCATGTTCGACCACGGTCTGTATGGCCATGGTTGACCATGTGTGACCACGCCGGTATGGCCATGGTCGTCCATCTTTGACCACAGTCTGTATGACCATGGTTTACTAAAAACTGAAGTAGCCGTGTCAGTCTGTTATAAGAATAACAAATAATAAGTAAAGGTAGTACCTTTCGAGACTGACTTTATTAAAATTTGCCAAGTTTTCGCACATAAATGTGCTGCTTCAGGACCTGAAGAAACACATATTATGCGCGAAAGCTTGCCAAATTGTAAGAAAGCAAGTCTTAAAAGGTACTACCGTTACTTATTATTTCTATGACCATGGTTGACCATATTTAACCATGGTATTTTAAAATGATTTTGACCATGGTCTGACTGTGGTGCCATTTTAATGATCGTTGACTATATATGTGATAACTTTGATGATATGTTTCAGGTTCCTTGCGACTGGGGATGCATTCTCAACTATTGGATTCAGCTATCGTGTTGGGGCCTCCACCGTTAGTTCAATCGTTGTAGAAACGTGCGAGGCGATCTGGCTTACCGTAATGCATAGATACATGCCTATTCCGAATGATGTTTTGTGGAAGGATATTGCCAATGAGTTTCTTCGCAATTGTAATTTCCCTAACTGTCTGGGCGCTATAGACGGCAAGCACGTTATCATCCAAGCTCCCGCAAATACAGGTTCCCTGTTTTACAATTACAAAGGTACATTTTCTGTGGTGTTGATGGCTATTGTTGACTCTAAATACAATTTCGTTGCTATAGATGTCGGTAGTTACGGATCAGATAGCGATGGCGGGATATTATCCAAGTCAGCAATGGGAAAGTCCCTGGAGAAAGGAAAGCTTCATGTTCCTCCACCAAAGGAACTTCCAGATGCGGCAGAGATAGGACCACAACCCCATGTGTTGGTGGGAGACGAAGCGCTTCCCCTGAAATCCTATCTGTTACGATCATCTCCTGGAAAGAACCTCGGCGCCAGTAAGCGAATTTTCAATTACAGACTCTCCCGTGAACGTCGCATGGTTGAAAATGCATTCTGCTTGCTGACGCAACGATGGCGTATATATCAACGAAGACTCCAAGTACAACCTGACAAGGCAGTAAAAATAATAACGGCAACGTGCGTGTTGAACAATTTTATTCAGATGTCAAATTTAGCACCAGGAGACAGGTCGATGATCATGGAAATTGGCGATAGCGATGGAGAGGGAGAAAATACTGTGATTACAAATGTGCCTATGTTCGGTGGGAATCGGCCAACGGCAGAAGCTACACTAGTACGAGAGGTATTCAAGGACTATTTCTGGTCTCCGGTTGGATAAGTACCTTGGCAATACAACATTGCAAATCGAAGCTGTATCTAAACGTAGTATGTTTAGCTGTCAACAGTGGAATCTGTTCTCTATGTATTCTTGGATACAATTATCAATTTGCATAAGCTAAACATTTGTAAATAGAACATTGTAAGTAATGAAGTGGGGTTTGAACCCCCGAACAGCACCAACTTCCTGCACAAGATTCACCAGCCCTGTTCACTGAGCCAAGTCCACAAGACAATAGTCTTGTTTCATGGCAGCGTTTTAATGGATTCGGGGTTTCTTGTACACGGAGGAATTCAATTGGTAAAGACATTGTAGGTCTATACAAATGGCTGTAAATTGCGTGGAACTAGTGATGTGAGCACAGATGAGGTCCCGTGTGGCGCACTTTGCCCATAAAATCAAGACCGTTTTGCGTTCAAATCAACCAGAATTGAATTCCTCGGTGTACACGACAACCCGAAGCCCTAAAATTCTGCCGAGAAGCAAGACTGCTGTCTGGTGGAGTTGGCTCACTGAATATGCCCGATAACTCTTGTGCAAGCGATTGGTGCATTGCGTGGGTTCAAACCCCCCACTTCAGTATTTACAAAATACCACAATACTGCGTACACTGTCTTCAAAAATATAACATGGTAATTAATGGACGTTTAACCGTTAGAATCAAACACATATTCAAGCATATGGTTTATACAGTTGATGCCCATTTTCTGGGAATTCAGCATCGTGCAAAAGTTGTTGAATTTTGATTGTTACAAATGATTTTGTTTTGTCATCAAGTTTTTTCATTGAGGGTAATACGCTTAGTAAAAACAGCTTATCAGCGTCCAGATCTTGCTTCTCATTGTTGGATTTAGAGGCTTGTCTGCTGCTTAAATAGTTAAAGACTTTTTCGACGACTGGATCTGATGAATGTTTTATCTTTCTGCCGATAATTCTGCTTGTACCTGGTGATGACGGTTCATGCTGGTTGGATCTAGTTTGGGATATTTGTGTTGGCTGATCAGTCGCTGTATCAATCTCAAATGCATTTTGGCTTTTTGGCTCAGAATTACTCGCCGTAATTTCATTGCTTTCCCCATCTTCGTCAGAATCTTCCTCGTCGCTGGACTGAGGTATATTTCCGGATGTACTGAAATAAAGATATTATGTACTTGTTTATTATTTTGGTTTTAACTTCAGTAATCCAAAACACGACTTTACGATGACTTGGACAATGTGTATTCGTCTTCTACTCCCTATCTATTGACGGTTAGTGCGATTTTATTCACACTATGTCATTGTAAAATATATCATAATGTTGTCCAGGGAACAAATAACAAAATATTGTGTTTTATTTAAATATTTATTTTAACTTATTCTGTTTTGCACGTACATTCACACGTATCTGCATGCATGCACACATACGCACACGGGCGCACGCACACACATACGCACGCACATAGGCACACACTCATGCACGTACATTCACACGTATCTGCATGCATGCACACATACGCACACGGCCGCACGCACACACAGACACACGCACATAGGCACACACTCATGCACGTACATTCACACGTATCTGCATGCATGCACACATACGCACACGGCCGCACGCACACACAGACACACGCACATAGGCACACACTCATGCACGTACATTCACACGTATCTGCATGCATGCACACATACGCACACGGCCGCACGCACACACAGACACACGCACATAGGCACACACTCATGCACGTACATTCACACGTATCTGCATGCATGCACAAACACGCACACGGGCGCACGCACACACAGACACACGCACACAGGCACACACTCATGCATGCATGCACACACACGCACACGGGCGCACGCACACACAGACACACGCACACAGGCACACACTCATGCATGCATGCACACACACGCACACGGCCGCACGCACACACAGACACACGCACACAGGCACACACTCATGCACGTAAGCACGCATGCACGCACGCACGCATGCACTCATGCACAATGCACATACTGATTGTCACGTTATTGGTCATAGCACTATTTATATGTTTATATACTTACACTCTGTCGCATGTATGGGGTTTCAGAAACTGCGTTGCATCCCAAAATTTCCATTTGATTACAGGTTTAGCCGCTTGGCCACTTTTGGTTATCAATTCCTTTTTGCGCTTCAAGTATGTGCCTCGAACGTTCCACCATATTTTTTCCAGATCATCAACTACAAAACAGAGACATATATACATACACACGCACGCATGCACGTACACAGTAGTGATGATGACGGTTGTGGTAGTTGTGGCGGTCGTGGCGACGGCGGCGGCAGCAGTAGCTGTGATCGTGGATAAAAGTGGAGCAGAAAGGGGAACATGAAGATTGTGGGGGGGGGGGGGAGTGCTGGGAGGATAAAGCCGGTGAGTGTGGGGGGGGGGAGTGTGTAGGATAACGCCGGTGTGTGTGCGTGCGTGCGTGCGTGCGTGCGTGCGTGCGTGCGTGCGTGCGTGTGTGCGTGTGTGTGTGTGTGCTGAGGATAACGCCGTTGTGTGTGTGTGTGTGTGGGGGGAGGGGGGAGTGCTTAGGATAACGCCGGTGTGTGTGGGGCGGGTGTGTGCTGTGGATAACGCTGGTGTGTGTGTGTGCGCGCGCGTGTGTGTGTGTGTGTGTGTGTGTGTGTGTGTGTGTGTGTGTGTGTGTGTGTGTGTGTGAGAGAGTGAGTGTGTGTGGGGGGGGGGGTTGGGGGGGGGAGCGGAGTGCTGAGGATAACGCCGATGACGAAGAGACATGATTTGCAGTTAATAGATGTCGGCTTGTCAGTCTGTTGGCCTTTCATTCTGTCTGATCCTCGTTCGGTCGGTCAAATTTTTGACATGTTAAAAGTCACAAATGTTTGAAGATATAGTAGGGGGCATGCTTATTTTATATTACCTTTGATGTCAAGTCTTTTGGCAATGCCAAGCCAAATATTGTCTTTTAATGGCCATATCCTTGTACTGCTTCAACGCCTTGTTGTAAAGTACTTCGTGTTTCTGAATTTCCAAAATTATTTCTTCTTTAGAAGGCTTTGAGATAGAATTATTACAACTAGCGATGGTGAAAGCACGTGTACTACAGCACGAGCGCTTAGATATACATGGCGAGACAAAAGAATGTGAAATGCATGAGCGCGTCAGGTGCTTCGCGAGCGGAAAAATAGAATCAATTCTATCTTTTAAATTCGTTCGCAAGCCAAAGTAGCCGTACCGACTTCATTCGTGACTGGTGTGCATTGAACCATTGGGAAGTATTGAGTCTATACCTATGCGTTTCCGCAACGACAAAAACGCATGCGAATTCGTGTTATGCGTGTGGAGGCCTCAAGGCCGATTTACGTTAAACGATTTTATAGCCGATTTATGGTGCGCGATCTAACCGTTCACGACAACTAACGAGATTATCGTAGAGGACCGTACTGTTTAGATTACGCGACAGTTTCTCGTTCACACATGCCGGTGCAATGACTGTTACATATATTTAATTTTCTTTAAATGGTAAGAAAACGAATTGAATACAAAAGGTCACGATGCCCGATTTCTTATTTACATTGCACGCAATCGCATGCAATAAATCCTGAAAATCAAACATGTTTTGAATTTCATGATTTGTCGCAAGACAAGAAAACTTGGAGATAAAAGAGGTGTTTACATTATCATTGTCATCGTGGGCGACGTTAACCGAGCCAGTCATTCCAATGGTCATTTAAAAAAAAATAGTCTTCTCTTGTTCTACTAATGGACATTTTAACGAGAAAATTAAAATTTTCTTGAACAAATTCGAGAGTTAAATTGTTCAAAGTCGAGCGGTCTCGTAATAGATGTGCAAATTGTCATGCATATTTGGATGAATCCACTTTAGCAAAGCACCGCCCGCGCTTTTCCCGTGTGGGGATCGATCAAAACCGCTCTGAATCTCAATTTCCAGAAAAGTATATGTGTAAACTGTTGAAGATTTTGAAACTAACTTGACTTGGTACTGTTGCTGCCTATGACAGCCCAGTGAAATTAGTTTCAAAATATTCACCAGAATGTTTATTATATAATAAAGACTTACAATTGGTACAACTGACGCACTTTTAAAAGTTCCTAACTAACTTAGCTACGCCATTCACCATGCAGTTCATTGTGACGCTAGCCTACATGTGACGTAATTGATTATGACGTCAAATACTTGATGAATAGATTGGATTCATCAATGGACCTTTCCAGAGCAATGGCGTCATATGACGTCATCATCAGATAAGGGGTGTGCAGGATGGCATCATGATCATTACATCTTAAATGATTCTATTAGGCCCGTTCTTAGCTCTTAATAGTCTGCCACGTTGTAAGAATTGTGTGTCTCTACTATTTAATAAACATGCTGTTGAAAATATTGAAACTAATTTGACTGGACGTTGTTGCTGCCATAGGCACCCGGTCAAATTAGTTTCAAAATATTCAACAGCTTACCTTTATCGTTTTCTGGAAATGGATAGTCAGGGAGTTCAGAGATCGATCGATCCCACACACGAGCGAGATGTGGGTGGAGCTTAGCTAGACATGGGCGGGGCATAGCTAAAGATGGAAAGGTCCATTGGATTTGGTTATTGCATGAAATGATGTTTCACTGCAGGGGGACCCTTAATCGAATTTTAACCCATAAGCTCTTCTTTCAGTTCAGTTGAGTTACGTAGATACCGCCTTTGCATAGGAGCACCTCCTTCAGGAGTAACATAGGAGCCAGCACGTACACAAATCAGGTCAATCAATCTCATTAAGCTTAGCTATTCTTGTGTGGTTCAGGACACAGTAGTATTGTCTGATCAGCGCTTCTAATCTGCCCATGTAGAGGCAAGGCTCCTTCCTCAGGTATGTAGATGGGCTCACGAGGAGTGTGGTTAGAGTTTTACTGTGTGACCAGACGTGGATGGAATTTATGGTACACATGTCACAGAGACATGAACGGATTAACGGCATGTGTTTCCTCCGGACATTCTTTAGAGCATGGCAAGCATTTAGGAAGAGTGAGCTGTTTTCTGGTCCCTCAGGGCATAGAAGACATGTAAGATCAACCGCGTGCTTATTGAACTTTGCCCTGTTTGATTGCAGGATGTAACAGCCGGTTAGGATTCGTACCGGGATGGAAAGTCTACAGATATCACACGGGCATGTGATTAATGTAGCAATTGCTGGATGTGGTATAAGGCAGCTAGCTGGATAAGAGTGGAGAAACTGCAGTGACGAGTATAGTTGTATTTGCTGACTTAGTTGCATTGACTATATTCTGTTAACGTTACATTTAGCTGCGCGCTTCCATGCCCCTCTGTCAGGTCGTGAATGGAGGGTAAATCATATTTCGCACGAATTTTTCTAATCTCTGCAAACCAGCTGTTTTGGAAGAACCCTTTAACGATTGTCTGTCGCGGGGAAATAGGGAACAGTATACTTCGCGAATCTGCAATGATATTCCTGAAGAAAGTGAGCTTCTGCAGATCAATACGAGCTTCGATAGGCAGTGTCCCGAGAGGAAGATATGGTGACGCGTATTCAACGCGTTCCGGCAAGTCAAGGATCTATATGAGAGTCCTGTGAAAGAATTGCTCCAGTAGGCTCAGATCTGCATTGTTTAGAAATAGAATGGCCATGCCATGTAGACGGATCAGAAGTACATAAATCTCAAGTAGATATATAGAGGCGAGTGCGTTATGCCATTAACGCAATGTATCCCGGCTCCCATGAGGGAGTAAGCAGCTCTTCTGCCTTTCTTAATGTTCTCTTCTACTGTTGCCTTTGCGCTACTGAGGTGGTCTGTTCTGTGTATGCCTAGATGCAGAGTTTGTCCCGGTGCTGCTAATACTTCACCATTCAATGACATTACTGGTTTCTGGCTTTTGCAGTCTGACAGGAAGGCACATTTGGAAGACTGCAGCTCGTATAACTCCATAATGGCTTTACCATAATGGTATACAATATCCAGCAGTGTCTCTATTTGGAATTCGTTGTTTGAGATTAGACTAACATCGTCTGCACAGGTAAGTGAAGAGCATGTTACTGTACCGATTCTGATATTGTTGTCTGTGACATCCAGGACATTAAGCAGATCATTGATGTATAGCTTATACAAGTCTGTGGAGAGAATACATTGTCTGACCACCCCCCCCCCCCTGAAGAAATGGCAATGAACTAGAATATTCACAGGACCATTTGACTCTTGTGGTAGCGTTCCTATGATGGTCTGTAATGAGCATCCACAAAGCACCGTCGATTCCAGCAAAGTATAGCTTGCGAGCTAAACTAGCAGTTAACGACATCAAAAGCTGTTTTTGCATCTAGGAGGGTTACGTATGACTTCAGTTTCCTAGGTCTGGATTCGATACACGGTTCTTGAAGTAGCAGAGCACTACGCATTAGTGAAATCTTGGATATGAAGCCAAACTGGATTGGGTGCTGGACATCGAGTACTGACTGCTGGATACGTAGCTTAAGGATCATCTCCAATGTTTTGCAGACTGACGATGTAACCGTTATGCCCCTGTACGATGTAGCAAAGTTATGGCTTCCCTTCTTTTTGTATACTGGGGTCAGTACGCCTGCTTTGAGGATATCCAGTATGACAATAAGTTTCACAATACCATTGAGGATGCATGTAAGAAGTTGACTAGCTGTGGGGTCCACTTTCTTTCAGGTGTTCAGCAGCAATTCCATCCAGATCTGGGGCCTTTCCCTGTTAAGACCTTTAACAACACTTTCTACCTCAGCATAAGTAAATGGTGTAAAACACGGCTTCTGACGACATATGTCCTGGAGGATGTTTTCGTCGATTTCCACTTCAGCTTTTCTGACATCGTTTAGGGTATTAATGGGCGTTCCAAGCTTTTGAAAGCGTGTGTACCATCCTTCTAAAACCTCATCTTCTGAGAAGACTGTATCATAGACATTGAGTTCAGCCAATGTTGGGGCTTTGTTGCTGCGCTGCTTGCGAATTAGCTTAAAGAATAGTTTCTTGTCTGAACGATTTGCGTTTAGTAGTATCTGGATATCCGAGTCACGTTTTGCAGCCAGAGATCGCTCACAATCTCTCCCGACATATTATCACCCGTTGAAGTAGGATTAGACTGCGCATGCTACCGTCAGAGTTTTCCTCTCGTGTTGTGAAGCACGTTCCATAATTTCCTGAATTCTCACCAAAAGCGTATCTGGTTATGTTATATAATGTTCTGACAAATATACGTAACTTTCGCTGGTTGAAGGTGGTCAGTTACGCAAAATTTAGCTTGAAAGTCATATAAAACTGATTGCCATGTCGAGCTAGGAAAATAGTTGTTATCTGTACGCCCATACACAACTCGTTGTCAACTTGTTTGCAACTCGTTGGCGACTAGTCGTTAACCCCTAGTGGGTCAACCGCACCTCAAAGCACTCAAAAGGCGACTTTTATCAATTAAGCCTTTAATTTGTCAAGAGTTTTCAATCAAATTGAGATTTTTGCCCAGTGAATGACCATTTGCTGGCCAAGATTGGTTTTATAAGTTAATAAGTGGAATTTAGGAAAATCGTTTTAAGAGGTGTTTTTAACCGGTTTGACGATTAAATGGTTAATGGTCAAGAAAATCTAAATTTGTGTTTAGTCAGTGTCCATTTGCAGGCCAAGAGAAGACTATTTTTGAAAATTTATCACTGGAATGACTGGCTCGGTAACCGAGCCGGTCATTCCAGTGGTAAATTTTCAAAAATACTCTTCTCATAGCCTGCAAATAGGCAGTCCACAAGACAACTACAGAGTAAGTCTTGGCCGGTTTTACCATTATAAACCACAAGTTGACACAAGAACGGTTAACTTATACATACGCCGACTATAAGACTTTAATCATTTTAATCGTGATTTATTGATTGGACACATAAAAATCGAGTACTCACATGAACACGAGTTCGTAGTCGTGGCTTCATTTGCCTGTGTTGTAGTGGTAGGCGTTGTTGTGGTAGTAGTAGTAGTAGTAGGTGTTGTTGTGGTAGTAGTGGTAGGCGTTGTTGTGGTAGTAGTAGTAGGTGTTCTTGTGGTGATAGTAGTCGTTGTAGTGGTAGTAGCGTCCTTTGTAGTGGTTTTAGTTCGCGTTGTCCTGGTAGTAGTGGGCGTTGCTGTGGTAGTAGTTGTCGGCGTTGTGGTGGTAGTAGCTCGCGTCGTCGTGGTTATATCGGCTGGATCACTGAACCTGGAATTACAAATAGAATAATACTATTAGTAACATTTCATTTTTGATCCATCACTCAACCACTTTCGCCTTGCCTCTCTTTCGCCGCATCGCTTATATCGCTCGTCAAAGCACAGAGTAGGCTCTTAACTCACGCACTGACTCGTTTACTCACCCAGGCTCACGTTGCAATACATATTATCTAGCTCAGTCATGGACATTCTACAGTCCGTCAAGGTTAGACCTACGAAGTGTATGTCTTTGCTATTTGATGAACAATCTGTTGAACATTTTGAAATTAATTTAACTGGGCGTTGCCCAGTCAAATTAGTTTAAAATATTCAGCAGGTTACCTGTATAGTTACCTTGAAGTTGTGATTTTGAGAATTCAGGATTCAATGCATATATAATGATTCTAACAGGAAAAGTTGCGGAGCTTGGCTAGAAATGGGCAGAGCATAGCTAACATGGATCCCTCAGTTATAGATACTCGATAGAGGCTAGATTTGAGTTTTTCTGATTAACCTGATCCAGAAATAAAAGAAAAGCCTTAGAGTGAAGCACTGCGTAAATTACACTGTGGAAATCCATGTGTCATACTCCTCATGCCGTGCTGGAGAAATGGAATTTCCGGGAAAACAGACTTCTTTACTTACTCAAAGTTAATGCTGGACGCGATTAACACCTCTTGTGTCAACAGCGCCTCAAAGCGCTCAAATAGTACTTGATATATCAATTAAATATTTTGATGGTCAATATTTTTCAAGCGATTTTAATTTTAGAAGACTATTTTTGTAAATTTACCGCTGAAATTTATTTTCGCCGACTTGACCATTAAAGGGGTAATAGTAAGGAAAATTAAAGTTTTTACTTAGCCAGTGTCTGTCGGCAGACCGAGAGAAGAGTATTTTTGAAAATTTACCACTAGAATGACTGGCTCGGTTACCGAGCCAGTCATTCTAGTGGTAAATATTAAAAAATACTCTTCTCTAGGCCTTTCAAATAACCGTGCCTGAAGACCACTGCAAAGTAGTTTTTGGGGTCAGTTTGACCATTAACGGGTTAAATTGACACAAGTGGGATTAAGAGTGGAACAGAAACTATGCTACACTTATTGTAGTTACTGAAGGGTGAAACGGACCTGTGCAGTGACCTCCTTACATCATAGCAGCAGTTCCAGGTGGGATACCTTGAAAGGAAGGGACTGATAGATTGCACAAGGAGGGGTCCAACCAAAAACAGCAGAACCAAGCAAACAACTGTGATGAGCAGAACCATACCATCAATTAAAAGAAATACAAGCAATGATCCCCAAAGGATTTGCTTTACTTTCTGCCTCGAAGAAAATAAACAACCATGTTTAGGGTACAGAAGAAAAAAACAACCATGTTTAGGGTACAGAAGAAAAAAACAACCATGTTTAGGGTACAGAAGAAAATAAACAACCATGTTTAGGGTACAGAAGAAGATAAACAACCATGTTTAGGGTACAGAAGAAAATAAACAACCAGGTTTAGCGTACAGAAGAAAATAAACAACCATGTTTAGGGTACAGAAGAAAATAAACAACCATGTTTAGGGTACAGAAGAAAATAAACAACCATGTTTAGGGTACAGAAGAAGATAAACAACCATGTTTAGGGTACAGAAGAAGATAAACAACCATGTTTAGGGTACAGAAGAAAATAAACAACCATGTTTAGGGTACAGAAGAAAATAAACAACCATGTTTAGGGTACAGAAGAAAATAAACAACCATGTTTAGGGTACAGAAGAAAATAAACAACCAGGTTTAGCGTACAGAAGAAAATAAACAACCATGTTTAGGGTACAGAAGAAGATAAACAACCATGTTTAGGGTACAGAAGAAGATAAACAACCATGTTTAGGGTGCAGAAGAAGATAAACAACCATGTTTAGGGTACAGAAGAAAATAAACAACCATGTTTAGGGTACGGAGATACTGCTTGTTAAATAACCATCCGAGAGACTAATTCGCAGATGTTCAAAGGAAGGGAAAATACCAGAACATTTCGTACATGACTGCAAAATATACATTTCCTCAGGGTTAGCACCTGGCCAAAACAAACACGCGTACACATAATTTGGACGCGCTGAATATGAAAATCATGTTTCCCAAGCTGAACCTTGACCCTTTTCCATGCATATTCCAAAATGCCTTACAAATACTTTGGATTCTAGCTTAAACCATTCTGTGCATCGAGTTTACACAATATTTTGCGTCACAGTTCCTCATTATTATGGACTTATTCCAAGTATATATGTAATGTCAAGAGTCTTGTTTTTGCGTGCTTATTTCATTTGAGACCATGTGAGAGTTTCTGGCATAGCTCGACAGAAACGAGATGTGAGGAGGCATTGATCAGCACCTTTCAGAGGTTCAATATCTTTGCGCATGATCAGATATCTGCTTCACTACCAAACCCTGCCACGAAAGACCTAGCAACTGAGGCAATAGAGCACTCATTACTTAACGCAAGACATCTTGGTCAAGAACAGGTAGATAGATACCTTTGCGCTAGCATGTTTGGTATCTGAGTCTGGTAGAAATCTAAGTGTCGCAAATCTGCCTTAAGATTCACATCAATATGTGGGTGCAAGATATAGAATGGCAGTGAGGATATATGCATGAATGCAATATAAATCAAATAAAGTGGCATTGCCCAAAGTAATTCAAAGGTTATTGTTTCGGTATATATTAGTAATTGTATACTACGCTCTACACATATTTGTAGCCGGATCCTGATATTTAGCAAGCAGTTTTCTCTAGTCTAGTGACTATAATTTAAAGCGGAAATTGAAAAAAATAAAGTAAGCGTACAAAATCAAGGCTCTTGATATCGCACGCACGCACGCACGCACGCACGCACGCACGCCCGCCCGCCCGCCCGCCCGCCCGCCCGCCCGCCCGCCCGCCCGCCCGCACGCACGCACGCACGCACGCACGCACGCACGCACGCACGCACGCACGCACGCACACATATATATACATGCAATAACCTAAATCCATAATAATGTGCCACTATAATGCAAAGTATTGTGTAAACTCAATGCACAGAATGTTTTAAGCTAGAATCCAATTGATGTGGAAACCATTTTGGAATATGCAAGGAAAAGTGTCAAAATATTAAAATTCAATTGTGGAACAATCAATTTTTAATTCAACATATCCAACTTATTCTAAACAGCTGGATTCACAACTTCACAGCCTTTACCTTCTTAAAAAATCTCGACTAGACTAGAATACACAGTAAGAACTCCTTCTTTCGATGTTCAATCTGGGAGTCTGATAATGGAGAGTTATCATCTGTCACTCAAGTATATGTCGTCATAATAAATTACGTCACATGTAGGCTGACGCCACAATCATAATGCATAATGACTAACATATTATCATACCGTGTCTAGCTCCGTCATGAAGATTGAAAAGACCATCATAAGTACAAACTGTATCTCTTTACGAGTTGATATATATTCCCAGTGTTGAAGATTTCGATACTAATTTAACCAGCAACAGCACCCAGTCAAATTGGTTTTAAAATACTTACCTGTATAATGGACCTTTCCATTTTTAGCCATCTCTAGCTAAGCTCCACCCACACTCGCTCGTGTTAGGATCGATCGATCTCTGAACTCTCTGACTATCGATTTCCAGTAACTATACAGGTAAGCGGTTGACTATTTTGAAACCAATTTGACTGGGTGTTGTTGCTGCTTATATTAAATAGCAAAGAATTGCAAAACCATACAATTCTTACAACGTGTCGGACTATTTGAGATTTGATGACGGTCTATATGGAACCCTTTGTGACGTAATAATTGTGGCGTCATCATACACGTCAGCTGATTATGACGCCATACGAGGTCAGATGATGATAGCTACTCTGGAGAGGTGAATTACCTTGAAAATGGGATTTTGAGAATTCCGGGTTCAAAGTATATATAAACTGATCCCAACACACATACAAAGTGGGCGTAGCATAGTTATAAATGGAGAAGGCATAGCTAGAAATCTATGTTAGGCTACTGACATCTGTTTTTGTGTTAGTGTAATAGAGGGCGGGGTGGGGGCATAAAGAGAGAAAGAAAGGCAGCGGAAGCAGCAGTGGCATGAGCGGCAGCAGCAGCGCCGGCGAGGTCGGCGACGGCAGCAGCAGCGACAGTAGGAGCAGCAGCAGAAACGGAAGCAGCAGCAGTAGAAGGCGTAACAGCAACAGAAATGTTCTTACATGGCCGTTTTCAAAGCATTGACAAGTGGAAAAGTCCCATCACCGCACCAGTCCCTGGAATCATCTTGTTCCAAAGACCATACCATGGCACCAGCTAGAAAATTGTTTTTAACATACAAGCCCTGTAAACACAATAAGAATTAGTCAGATTTTTTCGCTTTGTATAATAACATAACAAGTTTGTTAATTAGCAAATATCTCATCCTAACAATAGATTACCTAGCCAGCCAGCCAGCCAGCCAGCCAGCCAGCCAGCCAGCCAGCCAGCCAGCCAGCCAGCCAGCCAGCCAGCCAGCCAGCCAGCCAGCCAGCCAGCCAGCCAGCCAGCCAGCCAGCCAGACAGACAGACAGACAGACAGACAGACAGACAGACAGACAGACAGACAGACAGACAGACAGACAGACAGACAGACAGACAGACAGACAGACAGACAGACAGACAGACAGACAGACAGACAGACAGACAGACAGACAGACAGACAGACAGACAGACAGACAGACAGACAGACAGACAGACAGACAGACAGACAGACAGACAGACAGACAGACAGACAGACAGACAGACAGACAGACAGACAGACAGACAGACAGACAGACAGACAGACAGACAGACAGACAGACAGACAGACAGACAGACAGACAGACAGACAGACAGACAGACAGACAGACAGACAGACAGACAGACAGACAGACAGACAGACAGACAGACAGACAGACAGACAGACAGACAGACAGACAGACAGACAGACAGACAGACAGACAGACAGACAGACAGACAGACAGACAGACAGACAGACAGACAGACAGACAGACAGACAGACAGACAGACAGACAGACAGACACGTTACTAATCACTAATTAGGCAAGCCTAATATAAACACGGCACAATAATAAAAGAAAGAAAGACAGATAAGCAACTGGTTTACAATTTGAGACAACGAACAATTTGCATCAAGATTAGATTAGAGGCGTCCATATCTAGGTAGGTCACGCCCATTTCTAGCTAAACCCCGCCCACTTTGGCCCGTGTTGGAATAAATTTATAAATATACTTTGAAATCTGAATTTCCAGAATCCCAATTTCAAGGTAACTATACAGGTAAGCTATTGAATATTTTGAAACTAAATTGACTGGGTGATGTTGCTGCTTATGGCAGCAACAGTGCCCAGTTAATTTAGTTTCAAAATATTCAACAGAATGCTGCGAGTAAAGTCATACAGTTGGTACCCGTATCTGACTATTCCATGTTCATGACGGAGATAGATACGTCATTAATTACAGATTTAGATTTTGACGTCAGCCCACACTTGACGTAATTGATCATGACGTCATATACTTGAGTGACGGATCGGATCTCTCCATTAGAATTCCTTACCTTTTCCGCTGCACTCCAGACGTCATCATATGAAGTCCACCTGTCAAAGTGAAAGTTATACGGGACCAAGGAGTCAAAGTCCCAAACATAAGTGCTGGCGGGTTTTATGATGTCATTACACAGCTGAGAAAAAACAGATACGTTGACACTATAAATTCCGTGACAGACACACGCGTGGTAAGTGATTGATGATATATTATGCTGTATATATTATAGCAGATTAATAATGGGTTTGCAGAAAGCATTTTGCATGGGAGTACGGGCCACGGAAATTGCGCGTTCCTGCGGTCCGGGCCAAACACTTTTTACTGCAGGGCAAGCAAATTTTAACACACTAATTGTCAAGGGGGACAACCTAGATCATTGGTTATTTTCCGGGCCTGTATATGTACTCATGGTGATTAATTATTTTATTTAGTCCTAATCCTTTAACACTCAAATTATTTCAGGAAAATTTTAATTTTCTCATAGAAAATGCCCATTTGCAGACCAGGAGAGGACTGTTTTTGAAAATTTATCAAATGGAATGACTGGCTCGGTTATCGAGCCAGTTATTCCAGTGTTAAATTTTCAAAAATAGTCTGCTCTTGGTCTGCAAATAGACATTTCTCGATGCCACTGGAGAAGCCGTTTTTGATTGATATGAGGGATAAAAGGGTTAATATAATGATTGAGTTGGTATTTACAAGGATTCTGTAGTCCGTAGAGCTTACAACAAACATATTTTCAACATAATTTACATAAATGGGGCAACCTGGAAGTACAGTTGGGCAACATAATTTAAATGGTGTACTTGCCCCTAGGGACAACACAATATTTTTCTCTAAGTCTCAAGCCCTGGAATAATCTGACACTATCATCGACCACTCCATAACAGCCAAATTGTAGGCCCAATCATCCAGGTCGAACGTTTTTAACCGCGACCAGCCGTTAAGTCAGTCGGTCAGTTTGTCACTCGGTAAAATTTCGGCCAAAAGTACCTATATAGTATCTCTAGCTGGCCTGTACTTGTTTATTATTATTGCAGTAGTATCTTTGTTGTCCCTGTTTCCTACGGTGTTGCTGCGGTCACTGTCGTCAGTGTTTAAGTTGCCATTGGTTACAATATTGTTTTCTTGTCACCTTTGTCCTTGTCAATATTGTCCAAGTTATTGCTATTATTGCTTTTCTGTTGCTGATAGTGAATTTGGTGATGGTTTCGGTGATGGAGACACTGAGTCTGTGAGACTGTTGTTATTCATAGTTGCATTGCTGTTGTTGTTGTTGTTGTCGCCGCTGCCGTCGTCGTCGTTGTCATCGTCGTTGTCGTTGTCGTTGTCGTTGTTGTTGTTGTTGTTGTTGTTGTTGTTGTTGTTGTTGTTGTAGTTGTTGTTATTGTTGTTCTTGTTGTTGTCACCGCTGTTTGTTTTAGCTCCGTAGAGCTCCATAACCCCTTTTGTGTCAACAGCGCCTCAAAGCGCTAAAAATACTACTTATTTTAATTAAGCATTTTAATGGTCAACGCTTTTCAAGAAATTGTACTTTTAGAAGACTTTTTTTTGTTGTAAATTTACCTCTGAAATTTTTGACCGGCTTGACCATTAAAGGGGCAATGGTAAAGAAAATTCAACCTTTGGCTTACCCAGTATCCATTTGCAAGTCAAGAGAAGAGTATTTTTGAGAATTTACCACTGGAATGACTGGCTCGGTTACCGAGCCAGTCATTCCAGTGGTTAATTAAAAAAAAACCTCTTATCTTGACCGCCTAATAGACATGCCTCAAGACCACTGCAGAGTTGTTTTGCTCAGTTTGATCATAAAGGTTTAAGTTGACACAAGAGGGTTTAAGACGATGCGGAGCTGTACTTAGGGATAAAGAGTGTTGAGTAAACACCTCAATATATTTGGACGTCGCTGGGTAATAATAAGAAAAAGGTGATCCCCAGGTAGTATTGGTTGTCGTTAACCGGAAGTTACGTCCATACAATGGGACTCCAGCGACCAAGATCCTCTTTGGTGCTCCTTTCGAGTTCCAGTAGTCCATTGCAAAATGCTGAATAATAATAATAATAATAATAATAATAAATAAATAAATAAATAAACGAATAAATAATAAATAATAAATAAATAATAAATAAATAAATAAATAAATAAATAAATAAACAAATAAATAAATAAATAAATAAATAAATAAATAAATAAATAAATAAATAAATAAATAAATAAATAAATAAATAAATAAATAAATAAATAAATAAATAAATAAATAAATAAATAAATAAATAAATAAATAAATAAATAAATAAATAAATAAACTAATAAGACAGCCGACCGACAGACTGACGGACCGATGGATGAATGGACGAGCCAACTGACTGGACAATCAAAAGACCGAAGGACCGGATCGACAGAGAGATGGACGGCTGGACTGACCGACCCGCTGACTCACTCGCTGACTAACTGACACACCCACCGACCGACCAAGTGAACGAGGGACGGATGAAGCGATCGATGGATGGACGGATGCAGGTAGGTAGGCAAGCAGTCAGCCAGGCAGGCAGGCAGGCAGGCACAACTTTTATAACCCATCAACTCTTTTGGGGTGGTGTTGGGGTGGCGGGGGGGGGGATCGGGTGAGGCTATTAACCCCTCTTATGTCAATATAGCCATAAAACGGAACTTTCAGTGATCTCTATGAATGTCCATGTGTATGCTAAGATAAGACTATCTTTTGAAAATTTACCACTGGGATAACTGGCTCTGTAATCGAGCCAGTTATTTTAGTCCTAAATTTCCAAAGATAGTCGTCTCTTAGCCGATAAATAGATAATGACTAATGGAAAACAATTAACCTTTTAATCATCAAGCCGGCCAAAACGACCTGTTCCGAAAGCTGCTTTTTAAAATAAATTCCATTGGTAAAGTTACAAAAAGAGTCACGTCTTGTCCAGCAAATGGTCATTCACTGAGCAAGGTGTTCAATTTTCCTGAAAAATCTTGACCGCTACACGGTTGGGTGGTATAGGCCTACATAGCATTTTTACCAAATCTTACCAAATTGAAATGGCCATGCCAGTCGGTCTCGTTAGGATGTCTGTATAATGGGCTGTTATAGGCCGTGCCACTTGACCAGAATCCATTGAAATCATACGTCATCACCAGAATGTAGTCCAGGTAGCTATGAGAAAAATATGTTGATATATAAGAGTAACGGTAACACTAATCAGGTTATGTTTGATCTGAATACAATTTGAGTGGAAGTCGTTGGCCATTTAATATATATATATATATAGTAAATGGCCAACGACTTTCACTCAAATTGTATTCATATATATATATATATATATATATATATATATATATATATATATATATATATATATATATATATATATATATATATATATATATATATATATATATATATATATATATATATATATATATATGACTGGGCGCTGTTGCTTGTCGGCAATCAGTGCGGGTTATCAGTGTAGCACAAACGCACGAACGCAGTCACGCGTGCGCGCGCAAGCACGCACGGACACAGGCACGCACTCACGCGCACACGCACGCGGACGCGCACACGGAGCCTATAAGAAAATGTTATTTGATTGTTTGACCTACAATGTTGTATATTGAGTCCCTAATGGCTACGTCTGAATTCAGACCATATCTAGGCTGCTTTTGTTTCTGTCTATTATCGCTAACTTCTCCAGTTTTTCCGTACACCGGTACATATACTCCTGGGCGGACGGAGGCAAGGATGAGTGACGGAAAATTGACTGTCACAAACCAGGGGCCTAGAGCGCCAAAGAGTTAGCGAAACGTCGGTGGTGACTACTGTCGTTCCCTCACTTGTCCACCATCGCTGACCGACGGTCGTAGCCGCCGACGCGTCACCTACCATCTTGGTGCACTAGGCACCAGACCAGGGCCTATGTTCCCGAAAACGCCATTATCTATTCTCGTAACGTCAACATTGACCAAGTTCTAAAAGACCGTATAGACTACGTTTACATCAGCGTAGCCAAAGCTATTGCTGTGTGTCCATTCACCGTTTCACGAGGAAGCCGGCCAAAACCAGCCTCTGCAGTGGCTTCGAGGAATAGCCATTTGTAGGCCAAGAGAAGACTATTAAAAAAAATTTTACCACTCGAATGACTGACTTGATGACGTCAAATGTAGGCCGACATCATAATCAATTACCTCGTGAATGACGCGATTTAGTCCGTCATAAACGCTTCATAAGTTTCAAATTTTACTAGGCGAAATTGAGATTCATCGAATGCAGGTATCGGTTGATCCCAATACGGGCAAAGCATCGTCAGAGCTTAGCTAGAGATGGGCGGGGTAACCGATTGCGTTGCCATTTTGATGAGATCGGCAAGACAGTGGTGTGCGCATTTTCTTTCGTTAGATGACCATCCGCTCGAGAACATAGCCCCTGGATCGATGGTTAAGAACGGCTGTACGATAGCCACTGGGCCAGCTCTGACACGCGCAGAATCGCGGTATGTGTCCATATTTCATTTTACTTTTAATCTGTTATGCGACATAACATTACAGATCCAAGGAATACAAGGTTTTTCGTCAGTTAAGAATGGTTGGCAAGAAAAGGTTTGCTCTTACAAACATAACAATTTTATTTAAAGCAATCTGTTCAGGGAAAATCGGTCAAATGATGTTTCTTGATTAAGAGATGGGGATGACATGCCGCATTGTGTGACGTGCCGCGGAGTGTAAGTCTATTCATAAGCCGTCACGTAGTGGTGGAATATGTCAACGTTGTATTATGTCATATTAGACAATGGGGTGGGTGGGTGCCAGGCTAAAGATCTATTACTCACAGACTGATTGCGGGCACATCATAAGAGTTATCTATTAGTGCCTTCCCCGCAGACACAGCAGCAGTTAGTTGCAGGCCTCGCAAATCAGGATGTGCATTTTCATTGGCAACAAATCCCAGCTTCAATGACTAAAGAAAGTACAATACAATGAGAACATTGCTACTACTACTACTACTACTACCACCACCACCACTACTTTTTATTTTGATGACACGACCAACGGATCGTGCGGAAAACCTTTAATATCCATAAATATATAAAAGACTGACAAAACTGTACAATACACTAACACAAAACAGACGTCAAAGAAAAAAAACTTAAAAAAATTCACCAGTCTTTCCATCATAAATAAAATTATTCATAATATATGTTCAATAAAAAACATATACTACCGTAATACAATAAACGCCATACATACATTATTATTACCAATTTCTGAATAGGCCCGGGTAATTGATATTGTAGCCGACAAAACGCGAGTATTTAAACACAAACGTTTTGTCAGTAATACGGCGAACAATTGCAAATATCGCCGCTGTAAATTAATTTTTCTCTTTACTTCGCGAGAACTTTTCCGAAAATATCGGTGGTCGCTTGCGGCCTGGGTAAACAATAACAAACACTGTTGCTATTAAAAAGATCTGTGTTTACATAGAGATACTGATTCCAATATTACCCCGGATGGTTTGCAATTCAAACAATACGTTGATCTTAGTATACTGAGCCAAAAAAGTTTAGCAACAGTGAAGTTTGGTTTGTTGTATTAAAACTATGCGTCAATTTATAACCAAATTTGCAGGCATGTTTCGTCAATGTAATGTCTCGCTGATCTCGCTTACTGCATGGGAAAATGCATTTTTCATGCACTGGCCCACATTGGCGGGTAGCGAAGGCAAAAATTCACCATATTGCAAAAGTAGATAACGAACGTTAACAGAAAACGCTTAAAAGTGTACTCTACCGAACATGGGCCACCGCCCAGGGCTACCCGAAAATCAGCGCCATGAAGCAATGGGAAGACTCGCTGCTGGGCAGAGCGTTCGCGCTGTTGCTCGACATTTTAATGTTCACGCCTCAACCATTTCCCGTCTCCGCCAACGTGAGCAGGAAACTGGACATGTTAATGACTGACCACGATCTGGCAGACCGAGAGCAACAACACCACGAGAAGACCGCTACTTAGTGACGTCATCACGACGTCACAGGTTTGAGACTGCGCCGCGGCTGTCCCGTAATTTGCATACCGCTACCGGCACTACAGTGCATGCACAAACTGTGCAAAACAGACTCCACGATGCTGGACTGCATGCCCGTCGTCCACTTGTTGCTGTTCCGCTTACAGAGCGTCACATCGAGAATCGGTTTGCATGGGCAAGAACTAATCAGCGATGGCGTGCTCAACAATGGAGCCACGTTTTGTTCAGTGATGAGTCGAGGTTTTATGTGGATGTGACGGATGGTAGGCAACGGGTTTGGCGACGTTTAGGAGAACGGTATGATGCAGCCAACATCATTCAGCACGACAGATTCTGTGGCGGCAGTGTCATGGTGTGGGCTGGAATCCATGAAAATGGCAAAACAGATCTTATTGTGATTCGCGGAAATTTAACGCCTCAACGTTACTGTGAAGAAGTTGTCGCCCCTGTTGTCATCCCTTTTATGCAGCATCATGCAGACTTTATGTTCCAGCAAGACAACGCTCGTCCTCATTGAGCTAGGGTCACCAGTGATTTCCTTGAGGCTAACAACGTTCCGGTGTTGGACTGGCCAGCGCGATCACTGGACCTGTCTCCTATCGAACACGTGTGGGACATTCTTGGCCGTATGGTGCGTGAGAACCATTCACATCTCCACAACGTGCGGGAGCTGGAAGCTGCACTGCTCCAGGAATGGGATGCGATTCCTCTTCGTGACATCAGGTGCTTAATTCGAAGCATGAGAAAGCGATGTACGGCGGTGGTTAATGCGCGCGGGGGTCACAACCGGTATTGACAGCTTAGTGCCATTATTTAAATTGGACCCTTCCGTTGAATGATGCCGTGTTAAAGGCGCGATGCTAGCATTACAGTAACAAGAGACTGTTGTTCAAATTGGAAAATGACCTATCAATTAAATAATATATTTGAATCAATTTATTGTTTTTGTTAAATAACATTTATACAGTATTATTCTCAGTGTTGCTAAACTTTTTTGGTTCAGTATATAATACTGGTAATTAAAAAACACCCGAAATGAATAGCAGCATCAGTTAGATAAGGCAGTAACCGCCTTAAATCAAGGGATGCCCGTATTTAAGCGTTAAATATATATATATATATATATATATATATATATATATATATATATATATATATATATATATATATATATATATATATATATATATATATATATATATATATATATATATATATATATATATATATATATATATATAAACATTATTTTAAAACATTACATTTTTCTATACTCGTCAAACTAACCAAATTTTTAATCATCATGGTGACGTTTTAAAACCATTTTATGGCGAAGAGACCAAAGCCCAGTCTCTTCAGTGATATTGAGGAATGTTAATTTCAATTTGAAGGCCAATAGAAGACTATTTTTGAAAACTTAACAGTTGAATGACTGCATCGACAACCGAGCCAGCCACTTCAGTGCTAAATTTCTGAAATATTCCTCTCTCGGCTCGCAAATGGGCACTCAATCAGCAAATATTTTGACATTCCTTAACAAATTCTGCCATTAAGGGTTAAATAGTCAGATTTTCATTTTCAACTAATATTAATTTAATCTCCTCTAGTACTTCAATACAGGATCTGTGGTGTTCATAAATGAAAAATTATCGAGTTCATAGGTGATAATTCTACTAAGTTGGTTACACACCATGTATATTTAAGCCTTCACTCTTCCCTTTCTTCATCAGCCGAAAAAGCTCTCCTTGAAGGAAAATTATCATACTGGAGCGAAAAATCGCTTTCAATGAAACTATGTTGTTTATGTTATCATGGCCCATTACCTTAGCACATCTATATTTCAGACCGCCATTGTAACAAGAAAATTAGAACATCTTGCAGGCTCTTTGTAAGATGCATTTGTACATTTTTTAAATCTCCAAATAAAATGATATTAGCTGTCAATTTCACGTGATTGATCCCGAAATCCTTTGAAACTGTTTCTACGTGATTCCAGAACTCAAGAATGACTAAGCATTTAAGGAATAAGTGCTCGATTGTTTCCTCTTGCAATTCACAGAGAGGGCATTGATTACTGGTTGTGGCGTGACATTTTTGTAATAGATGACCAACTCAAAGTCAGAGATGGAGAAGTCGCCAAGCTACATTATTTGCTTTATATGGCATAGAGGGAAGATGTACAGTTTTCCAGACAATTTTCCATTCAAAGGGTTTATAACATGTGTCATTCCAAACAGCAACAGCTTTTGGTGTTTCAGCGTGTTTTTGTATCAGAACTGTATACCAGTCATGGGAACTCATATGGCATTTGAATACCTTTTCATCGTAAAGCGAGATGGGTGGAGTTATTTCCTGCTTGCTATTGGAATTCTGTAATTTAAACCAATCCACAGGAACTGCCTTCCTAATTTGAATTAATAATCTCTGAGCGTCGATGGTTCTCAGCTTACATTTCTCTGATAGGGTCTGCCTGGAAACCCACGCTCGGGAATCAGGTGTAATCACATCTGCTAAATGCTGAATCCCTTCAGTTGCTAATGATGGGAAATAAAGTGCTCTATTAGACACGGTAATGTTATCATTTCCCCACAATTGTTGGTTTAAAGCATCTCCTCATGCCAATAGAGATGGAGCGGTTTTAGAAAATATACTTAATGCCTTGCGTAAGTCTTGATATAGCCCAGGGATCCTCCGAATATTTGGAGGTGGTGTATTTGAAAAGAAGATACGTGCAACTGGAAATGGCCCTATGTAACTTTGGAGTAACTTGCGTGAAAAGGTTGTCTAAGGCGAATCTTCATAAAGTAATTCATACAGATATTTCAGTTTTAAAGACGCACATTTTGTTGGTATGTGAACTAAATCTAACCCGCCATTTTGTTTTTTGTTCACACACAGCATTTGATACGAGGTTAGTTTTATCTTTCCATAAATATGCATGAATTAATTGACTAATTTCAGTTTCTGCATATTTTGGCATCTGGACAACTGAGGCGGTATACCACAGCCCGGACATTGCCAAATTATTAATGACAAAAGTTCTTCCAAAAATTGACAAATGACTCCGCCTGCAACCTGCTAGAATATGTTTCACTTTAGTAAGGCGATATGTCTAGTTCATTGAGGGATCCATTTTCCTATTGAAGTAAATTCCCCAACACTTTAATATTGTTGTCTGACCACTTTATTCCCATGACGTCATCATTTCGGGAATTCCACTCACCAAGAAACAAACCAACGGATTTATCCTTATTTATTCTTAGGCCAGATGCTTTCTTAAATTCAGCCAGTGTCCTTTCTATGCGAATAAAATCAGAATTATCTCCTATGAATACCGTGGTATCATCAGAATATTGTGATACCTTCAAAAGTCTTACAATACCTGGTATAGCAATTCCTTTGAATGTTTTATCTTCACGTATTGTTGCCCCAAATGACTCCATGACAAGCACAAATAATAAGGGTGACAATGAGCATCCCTGTCGAACGCCACGCTTTAAAATTACCGGGTCAGTCAAATGATTATTTACCAAATATCGACTACTTATATTAGTATACAATATCTTGACTCATTTAATAACATTTTCCCCTAAGCCAATACAACGTAAAGACTTCAAAAAGAAAATCCCTCTCTAAACGATCAAATGCCTTTTCATTATCAAGGCTAATGATTGCTGCTGGTATTTTGTCTTTCTCCACTAAATTAATTAAATCCCGTATAAGAAAGGCGTTTGTTGAAATGCTTCTTCCTGGAAAAGTGTTTTTAGTTTTGTTCAAATTTAAGTAAAATAAAAGGAAGACCACCTTTCGCGAACTGCAGAAAAATTCAGATTTAGTTTAGAGACTAGATTTATTTCCAAGTGGATCGTGAATTCTTCAACGGGAATCATGGCTGACATGGCGTTGCTTTTGCTATGGATGCCTGTGGGTCTGATTTGCTATTCTTTCCTCAGCTCTGGATCAACATTTTAGCACGTAAGTATGAAAGGGTTTTTAACGACTTGGTGGCGTGACTGTTAGGTTCGTTAATCCATAAACAGCGCCATTTATAATTTCTAAAAACAACAGATTATAATTTTAGTTTCTAACTTTGGATTATAATTTACAAACATTAGATTTTAACTTCAGTTTTTCCCGTTTCTTGTAATGTTTATTAATTCACGCGCAGTTATCCTAATTTATTTACTTTTATTTGATAGAATCTTCTTTCAGTTTCATCTCTTAACATTCTTTATTTCCAATTTTTTTCCGTTTTTAGATTTACTTTCACAGACTTCCCTCCACCTCCCTCCCGCCCTGAGAGAAATAACGTAATGCCCCTCCCACTCATTCCTTGCACGGCGTACAACACTGACACCCACCAACAACAATTTCATTAGGCAACAGCAGGCAACGCATACACGCCTAGGAACATCTTATGTTTTGATTAGTTCTGTTTACCTTTATTTCGCAATCATTCGGGGAAAAACTCTATAACAGTGGACTGGCTCAAATACACCCAGGTATGAGCGGCCAATAAAATCAACTGAACGAACGAACGCGCCTAGTGACGGACGACTGAATGTAAATCTGGGCGCAGGCGGCCAACGTTTTCTGACGTCCAACAAAAACATTGTTTCTTGTAAAGGTTTCTCTCTGTGCCGCACACGTGCAACAATTCAGCGAGCAATTCTTCCTTCTCTCTTGACGATAAAAAACCATCAGACCCCACATGTTCGCCTTCATCCATGATGTGGGCCGCCATTTCGAATCACATGAGCGCAGGGCGAACGCTGATTAGTCAATGATAAAAACTATTTTGCAAATTTTCCAAACACCTCAGGCATCCAACAATGGTTCGCTGGGCACCGCACACGAGAGAACAATGTTAGGCGATATTAAACACGTTTAATATCAGAAACATTGTTGGCGAACAATGTTTCAATTCAATTCAATTCAATTTATTAGTCCCAGACTTTATTCAAAGTACGTGGGGAACATAGTTATATTTATATCGATATATACTAGTGGTATACAAGTGTACACGTTTATAGCAGGGTTTTGTTTTTTTGTTGCATCAATAACAGTACTACTGCTAGTAGAATGTGTAGTAGTAGTAGTAGTAGTAGTAGTAGTAGTAGTAGTAGTAGTAGTAGTAGTAGTAGTAGTAGTAGTAGTAGTAGTAGTAGTAGTAGTAGTAGCTGTTATTAAACAGTCGTCGTCGTCGTCGTCGTCGTCGTCGTCGTCGTCGTCGCCGCCGTCGCCGTCGTCGTCGTCATTGCTTCTGTTGTTCAGTACTAGGTCAGGGATAAGCACACATTTTAGAGTGTCATAACTATTGCGACTAGTGTCTCTGTTCTAATTGTATAGCACACCTCGGCATATAAAGTGAGAACAATTATTCTATTTCTGCCCAAAGTGCGCTATAACCTTTGCAGAAAATTGGCATAGTTTTCTTTACAATGTCAAGTTGGGAGTCGACAATAGCTTTTCAAATTTATAGTAGTTTGGTCGTGTAGAGTAATAAGCAGGTATGAATAATTTACAGCATTCTTAAAAAAATTGACATAGAAACAAGTAATGGTATTCGTCACCAATATCATTATTATTGCATAATGGACATGTTCTGTTGATTTTTGGTATTCCTGTCCAGCGGCCTGTTTCGATTGGTAAGCGGTGATTGGCAGTCCTAAGTTTCGTAAGAGTTCTTCTACTTGCTTCGTTTAATTCTAATAAATATGGCTCTAAACAGATTTCTGATTTAAATATGCTATATGTTTCGCCCCTAGATAAATTACTTAGTGATTCTTGCCATGTTTGTTTGAACTGATCGATGAGTCTTTGCTTTATATTATGTATTGTACGTCGTTTTCCCATGATTTGTTGTGAGGTCCACAAGTAACTGTACCCTGCGTTATTTAAGATTGATTCGACATACTTAACCCATTTGTATTGAACCCCCTCCTCATTGTACTGTTTATGCATATATTTGTATATTTGATATGATAATTTATCATGTTTACCGGTTAGAAGTCCTGCCCAGAAATTTAACATTCTGCATTGTACGTTTATTTGTAAAGGCTACCTTCCCAGTTCACCATAGACCATTGCAGAGGGTGTTGTACGTTTCACTTTGAGCACATATCTCATAAATTCTAGGTGGACTTGCTCTAATGACTGATATTTTTCAAAACCTCATATTTCGCTTCCATACGATGCTATTGGGGCTATCATTGCATCGAATAATTTAAGTTGGCAGTCAATGGGTAGGCTTAAGTTGGAAGTGCGGCGATACAGGCATTGCATTGCTTTTCGGCATTGTTGTGTAAGGTGCTTAATTGTCTCACCGTATTTTTAGTTTTTTGAAAACACAATTCCTAGATATTTATAACTATCAATAATTTCAATTTGTATATTATTTAGTTTAAAATTAAGAGTTTGTATTACTCTTTGTGCAAACCCGAAAACGACTATCTTAGTTTTATTAAGATTTATCTTTAAGTTCCATAGTATACAGTAATTATTATATTCAGTCAAGGTTTTCTGGAGATCTTCCTTTCGGTTAGCCATTGTTACAGTATCGTCTGCATAGAGTAGAGTAATGGCTTTTAGGTATGTTTCTACGTTGTCACTTACAATTATTTCCTTGCAGTCTTTACCTTCCAAATATTCAATGAGATCATTTAAATATAAGCTGAAAAGTACAGGCGAAAGACACCCCCCCTCGTCGTACCCCCATTTACATATTAGGTGATCAGATGTAAGCCCATTAATGCGTATTCTAGATTTTATACTGTTATACATGCTTTTCATTACTGTTATAATCTTTCTTCTTCTTCTTCTTCTTCTTCTTTTCGTTCGCTGATCATACCGCCAGTCCTGTAAGTGACTATCGACATGATCATAAGCGTTAAGTGCATGGATCCATGGTTTATTAGAGTGCGCCGTGCGGCCTGGAACCTCCGTCTCCAGCACTCGAGGTTTCTGTCAGGGTTACCTCACCCTTACCTCCTATAGTCGCCTCTTACGACACGCAGAGGATACGGAAGGTGTATTCTAAGCCCCACCTACAGGGCGAATAATCTTTCTATTCGATGGATTCTTTTAGCGCAGGCGGCCAACTTTTTCTGCGAAACATTGTTCTCAACAATGTTTCGCATAAAATGTTGGTTGTCTGCGCTGGACTTTAGGGCCATTAATCCATAGACAGCGCCATTTGCATTCAAATTATTATCTCTAACAGCAACAGCTTATAATTTTAAGTTTTAACTCGGGATCATTTGTTTGCAAACACTAAATTTTAAACTTAATGTTTTTCACGTTTCTTCTTTATTTAATCACATGCAATTATCTTAAGTTACTTACGTTTATTTGATAGCATTATCTTTCTGTTTCGTGTCTTAATATTCTTTATTTCAAAATTTCTTGTATAATTTCCGTTTTTAAATTGAGTTTCACAGACTGCCCTCCACCCCATCCCACCTCCGATAGAAAAAGGTAATTCCCCCTCACGCCCTCCTTTACAACACTGACACAGGCCAACAACAGTTCATTAGGCAACAACAGACAATGAATACACAAACATTTTAAGCTTTGATTATTTCAGTTTTGCTTTCATTTAGCAAACCTTCGGGGCAGCACCTCTATAATAGTGTCATAGCACAAATACAAGCGGGTGAGAGAGGCCAATAGAACAACTGAATGAACGAACGTTGATTTTTGGTGGGGTTATTTGTTGATATGTGCAATTCTACATTGTTGAGATCAACATGGATTGCTTTTGTACTCGTTGTAAAGTGTTGAAAGGTCTGTGGCGTTTCGTCCAATATCGATTACAATGCTACGTGGACTCGTACAATAACAATCCATATTGGACTCAATGTACATAGATTCTTACCTCTACCATAGCAGTGAACTGATCTGGATTGCGGGGAAACTCCCAGTCAAGATCCAAGCCATCCAGATCAAACGATCGCACGAACTGTATCACATTCGCTGTGAATTCAGTCAAATAAACCGGGTTTCCTGCTACTCTTTCGAAGTCGGTAATAGAATGCGTTGCTCCACCCAAGGCAATTAAAATTTTTAAGTCAGGATTAAGCGTATCACGCAATTGTGTCAGGGCAGGTAGCCTGCAATAAAGACAGGTAATAATGATATAGTAGATAGATATATGACAATGTATTCTTTATATTATTCTTCACTCGGATAAGGAGCTATTTTGGAGATTTTGGTCAATCCACATATTGAGCTGTGACTTAGATATTTGACTCTTTGACATGAAGCTCAAATGGACCTTTCCATAAATCATATGGCGTTATAATCAACTCCGTGACGTGTAGGATGACGTCGTAATCAATGCCGTCATGAATGACGTAGAAAGATTCACCCCTGAACCCCCTGATTATCAATTCCAGAAAGCTATATTATTAAGCTGTTGAATATTTTGAAACTAATTTGACTGGGTGATGTTGCTGCCTATAAGCATATTTATTAAATAGTAAAGACATACAATTCGTAAAAAACCGCTTAGTACGTCATGAATTAAGCGTTGGTGACGATCTCATCCACGTCATTCATGACGTAATTGATTATGACATCATCCTACACGTCACGTAGTTGATTATGACGGCACATGATTGATGGATAAACTGGAAAGTTCCGTTCCTTCCGGACAGTCACAATATAAAGAGGCTGACCAAAAAGATGTACCAAATCTGGCGATTTTGCATGGCTGCAAACCCCAGAGTTCTTGCCTAAAATGCATACACCGGTATAGGCTACAATTAGTAACACTGAGACCGGACTGCTTGGAATTCTAGCGAGCTACTCTAGCCCCTAATCTATGAAAAACCTATCACTGGATATCGAAATTAGCGTATCAGGACATTTGACGGTGAGTCATTGATAAGTTGTGCTTTTATTTTCCTCATCGATACTATGGCGCGTAATGACCTAGCTATAAGGCATAGGTAGCTTCTTATCAGAGTAGTTTTACTAGGCAGAATAGCTTCAATGGAGGAACCCGATCTGTCACTTGGGTATCTGACGTCATATTTAAAATACGCAATTTGTTAGCTGACGTCACAATAAAATGACACAGGTTATAAAAGGAGCAACAGTCTGACAGTAACTGTCTGAATTGTATGGCTGACAAATTAACAATTTAATAAACTCCGTAGCAGCGTATTTCGAAAACATGTTGACTAAAAGTTGTTGCTATCACCATCAACAATGATAGGATTTGCAAGTCCCCGTGTCTTCTTTAACAACATTGCAATGCCGTCAAAGCGCCCATTGTTAACCCTTTCGTGACAAAGACGTACAAAACCGGCTTATACAGTGATCTTGAGTAATGTCCATTTGCATGCCAAGAGAAGATGATTCTTGCAAATTTACCATTGGAATGACTTGTTCGATAACTGAGACAATTCCAGTGGTAAATTTTCACAAATATTCTTGTCTTGGCCTGTAAATGAACATTCAATCAGCAGCTATTTTAATTTTCATGATCAAATTTAGCCATTAAAGAGATAAAGTAACACGAAAGACAGGATTACAGCATGGAAACAATGTTGCTGGAAATTGTTGCTGCCTTAGAGAGAAATATGTTGTAGCAAGTGGAATTGAATTGAGTAATATACCGTTATAACATTCAATTGCAATAGAGGAATCTATTTAGCTATGCCACGCCCACTTCTAGCTATGCCACGCCCACTTCTAGCTATGCCACGCCCACTTCTAGCTATGCCACGCACACTTCTAGCTAGGCCCCTCCAATTTCTCGCTATACACCGTCCATTTCTAGCTAAGCTGAGCCCACGCTTTGCGCACGCTGGGGGTAGATATATATGTGTTAAATTCTAAACTAATCATAAATACAATCGGAAAATTCCGACCGTTATAAACCTCGCCCCTTTATTTCATAGTAATCTGGACAAGGCATACTGCCAAACTGGCGCATGCGCACTAGGATTTTGTCTCCATTGTTGAGCATGCATTCTGTTGAATATTTTGAAACTAATTCGCCCGCATAGTTAATCTGGAATGTGATATATATATATATATATATATATATATATATATATATATATATATATATATATATATATATATATATATATATATATATATATATATATATATATATATATATATATATATGTTTATAACGGTCGGCCTTTTCCGATTGTATTTATGATTAATTTAGAATTTAACACATATGACCAAAAAGTAAAATCTGTTTGCTTTCTAATTATGTAAATTATAATAATCTGGTCAAAGTGCAAATTATGTCCTTTTAATGTTTTATATAACAGGTATCTGCCCCATAGGGAATATATGTGAGGGTGGAAAACCTGTAGAAACCTGTAGAAAATCATGGAAATCAAATCTATGACACCACATTTAATTAGTCATCCCCATCATCATAACTGCCATCTCCATCCTCTGAATCAGCATCAGCAATATTATCGTTGTCTTCATCCTCACCATCATCTTCTCCATCTGCTACGTTGTCTGGTTCCATGGTCTCAGAAAGCATAGTTGTCATCTGACTGGCCCTGTAGATGGGGCTTAGAATACACCTTCCGTATCCTCTGCGTGTCGTAAGAGGGGACTAAAGGAGGTAAGGGTGAGGTAACCCTGACAGAAACCTCGAGTGCTGTAGACGGAGCTTCCAGGCCGCACGGCGCACTCTAATAAACCATGGATCCACGCACTTAACGCTTATGATCATGTCGATAGTCACGTACAGGACTGGCGGTATGATCAGCGAACGAAAAGAAGAAGAAGAAGAAGAAGAAGAAGAATCTGACTGCCAGTAAACCATAGTCGTAGAAAGACTCACTCCATTAACCGCTTTCCAGCCATGATCTGTTGGTTGAATGCTCTTTAGTGGATCGCCTAGATGATCATGCTTCCAGAGATATGCCACATAGTTGCATCGTGCCATTTTTTGCACCAGAACTTCAAGCAAGATGTAGGCATGCCTGCGTCAATGGACCTTTCCATTTTTAGCTATGCCCGCCCATCACTAGCTAAGCTCCACCCATACCTCCCCGTGTTGGGATTGATCGATCCCCGAATGCCCTAGCTATCAATTTCCTGAAAACTATACAGGGAAGCTGTTGAATATTTTGTAACTAATTAGACTGGGCGCTGTTGCTACCATAGGCAGCAACAGCGCCCAGTCAAATTAGTTTCGAAATATTCAACAGAATATTTATTAAATAGTAAAAGCAAACAAGTTGTACAACAGCCCATAGACCGTCATCAAATATGCGTTCGTGACGTACTTATCGACGTCATTCATGACGTCATTCATTATGCTGTCATTGTACACACCACGC
Organism: Chaetoderma sp. LZ-2023a; assembly: GCA_034401795.1. Lineage (NCBI taxonomy): Eukaryota > Metazoa > Mollusca > Caudofoveata > Chaetodermatida > Chaetodermatidae > Chaetoderma > Chaetoderma sp. LZ-2023a. The sequence goes on along the minus strand of CM067372.1, from coordinate 73,043,284 downwards.
AGTTCATTATGACGTCATATGATGGGTAGGTACTCTGGAAAGGTGAATTGCCTTTATTTTCTCCAGTGGACTGTCTGGATAAGTAAGTTTGTATTTCTGTAGGGGGATTTTCAACTTGGCCTCATTCACAGATGATAATGCTCCCTGACTATAGATTGAGCACACATATTTTTCTACAAGTCTGTCGCTATCAACAAAGGTGCTGTTTTCTCCAAGATTGTCGAGGCCTGTAGGATGGAGAACACTGGTTTCAGCTTTCCTCAGTGGGCTCACCTTTCCCTTCCTGAAGAAGGGTGATGTGTAGTCACATCCTGTCAGAGCATGCTAACTTGGCAATGCCTTGCAAAGAACTGGACCAAGGTGGTTTGCTAGTGCAGCAATATGGACACACCTTCTAGTGTTATCACTCGAATGTCCCAGGTCCATCTACACACTGACCTTGAGTTGTCTGGCATGATAGAGGAGGATGACAATGATATCAGTATCTGTTGCACAGATAGCAACATTCTGTCCTGGTATTGCATTTGACAGCACACCGAGATGGTACACCAAACTGGTATCAGCCTCAACGTGTGAGCATACATACTCAGGTGCCTAATTATGTTCTACAGTTCCTGATAGAGTTGCTGTATACTGAAAACACTGCTCCACATATCCAACAACAACTGTCTTTTGTTTTACGATAGGTGCATAATTGTTATCTTTCCATTCCTCATTGAAGAACTTGATAAGTGCAGTTTTAAAATGCGGTGATCTCAAGGCATGTTTGAAGTCTTTAGGACGTAACTGATCTGGGCCAATTATGTGAAATGATCCATCATTTGCACCTCTTGCCAGCTGTTCAATATTCTTGATACTTTTCACATAACTGTCATGGACAAAGTGTACTTCACTTGCCTGTGGTCTTTAGGACCATCTCTGCCACGTTTCCAAAATTACGAGGCAAGTCGGAAGGCAGTGACTGGATTATAAACATGGCATCATAAAGAAGTGTATCAACCGTTGTCGGTTCTCTATGTGTAATCAAAGCGGTTCTCTATGTGTAATCAAAGTTTCAAGGTGTTTGGAGAGTTTGTACTTTGGGGTCTTCTTCACCATGCCATAAATACTGGCCAAAGAGAGGGGAGCCTGGGTAAGTGGAAAAGGAAAGAATTTTTCAAGCTCAATCTTTCTGTTACAAGCACGATAGACTAATCTACCCAGCAAGTCCCATGTTCTCTTCAGTTCAACCACCTTGTCATCTTTCCCTCTTTTTTTGCTCTTGACGGAAGCACTGGCAGTTTCGCACTTTTCCTCTTTGTAGTGTTCTTTCAAACCTTGTAGGATCCTCTAAGCATTCATTGAGGAACTCATCCGCCCACTTTTTCTGAAGAACAAAGAGATTTAGCATGTCATGTTTTACTTCATCTGACATTTTCTTGCCATTCGCTAGACAGTACAAATTTGTGTCTTCGAGCAGCGACGCAACAAAAGGATTCATAGTAGTCTCAATCATTTTCGAAATGTTTTTCAAATCTCTGGAATTTACTCACTTTTGACGTTCGTAGTTCATGGCTTGGATTAGCATCCTTCTTTATTGCTGCTTTCTCAAACAGATGCTTTACAATGGTGCTTCTAGCTGGCCTAGTAATTATCCAACGCCTCGTTGCTCCTTGACTTTGATGGAAAGCAGTGATTCCAGTTTATCGTGAAGCTGCATCTGCATAGATCGTACTCTCTAGTGCTTGATCCACTGGTTGCCTGGCAAAGGAATTCAATGACAACCTAACAGATAAACCACCTCGTTCAAGTAGTTGCCTAATGCCATGATGTGTGGTATCCATGTTCAAGAGTCTGGGACAGTACACGTACGTGTAGCGTGCATAATTGTGGCCATTTGCAGCAAAGAAAATGATAATAATTTCCCCAAGCATGAACCTAAAAGATCCACATCATTTGTTCGTACAGCTCTACCGAACAACGTGTATCTATCGATCATGTCAATGTAGTTCCTCCAGCCATGTGCATTAACACCATGCTTACCAGCTCTGGTATCATCGCAGAAACTTTCATATGCTATCATGAAAGCTATGTACTGATCTGTCTCCTCCACATCTTTCATCATTTCAGGGGATGGTGTTGCTTAGCCAGTCTTTAGGGCTTCAGTCAAATGTCCGTAGCTATCATTTGCCTCTTCTAGTTGCAAGAGCAAATCCATATGCTTGCTCCGCATAGCAGTTGCTAGAAGCACGTTCATTCTTCTTGCCTGATTATAGAGTTTTCCTGACAGAAAGGCATTGATGGAACCATTGGTGAGGGCACCACGTTCCATTAAAATGTGGGTTGACCCATCTACAAGGTACCCCACTGCTGACAGATAACGGGACATAAGATGGAAAGCTCCGAAACAGATAAAACATTGTCATATTTAGGTCGCATAGTGTCCTGCAACTGGCAAGCTGACTTGGCTATAGCGAAGTCATAGGTTGTTACAATACAATCCTCCTTACACTCTTCAGCAAGGGTCACGTTTCGTTTCATCGTTTCATTCACTACATCATGACATGTAGGAGGTGCTCCAATGTTCGCTAAATAGCCTATCTTCTGAGCGGGTAAATCATCTCTGATTATTGTGGAGTTCCAGCCAGACCACATTGGTGTTTGTTTGTTTGTTTTGCAAGATATTGTCCATGCAACATCTTTGACAACAAAGGCGTTGTAGTTTACAGGCGTGTCCATTGTGAGTATATCGAAGGAAAAGTTTGATATTTTAAGTTTCTTTCTCACCTGTTCGAGTTCTGGATTTGGTATTTCAAGACTTCTCTTACTTTGCTTGTTCATAGGAATATGAAGTGTAGTCATTGCTGTTGTTGACGTTATATGACCTACTGATATGGTTTCAGTTATGGATGAGGTCGAGCTTGTATTGGATGTTGTCGTTGTTGCTGTTGGTGGGGATATAATTGGAAGTTCATTTTGGATACAGGTGCCTTGTATGTCATGATACATTGATTCATCATAGTTGTCCCATGCTGAGTTCGTGTTTAGTCCTTTACTTGCTTCTATGGCATCAGGAAGAACTCGATTTTTCTCAATAATTTTAGCGGCAATCTGTATCTCATATTCTTCTGCAGTATGATATCCTACACAGTGGCTGAAGTTATTAACAATTTCTCGAACCTTCCTTGAACCAGTAATACGCTTCAAGCCCATGCCCAGCAGTATGTGTTTAAATGGCTTCACCGTTCCACTGATAGCTTTGTAAATACCATCTTCAGCTGATGATTCAATATACCGCTCCACTCTTGGACTAGCCTCATCTTTTGAGCCAGTGTACAGAATCCGATAGAAATCTGATAGCTCAGCAGGTATATTTGTACACTGACCATCATAGATTGCTTCTACTGTATTAGGGTATGGGGGTTTATTCTCACTGAGCTTCTGGATCTTCTGTCTGAGGAACAAAGCTACATTCTTTATTTCATTGTCCATAGCATCCTTTGCGACAGAGAGATAAATACTGTGTTTCTTACTTTCTTGCGCAACCTGAAGCTTGATGCCATAATGTGCTTTGATTTAGGACAAAAGATTGTATGGTTCAGAAGTAGGTTCCTCGAACCCTTCTTCTGTGAGGAATTCAATGTAGGCTTTATTTACATTGACCAATTTCTTTGAGGCGTCTTTCAGAAAGATTTCGGAGTTTATGTATGAATGTAGTCTTAAGAAAGCAGCTTCTCATCTCTTTGTGTATGCCACACATTTGTCTTGTACTTGAGCCCTAACAGCATTAGAAATATAGCGTGCTCTGCATGCGCTATGGTATATGACTTCCTTCGCTATGAAGTCAGTGTGTTCATATTCACGAAGGAAGTAGTTGTCTTTCAATTTCCTTGCAGAATTTATTATACTGACCTATGTTGGTATAGTTTCACATGGAGATAGCGTTTCAAAACCGCTGGGGAAATGCTTTAGGTATGGACCATTGCAGAAAATGCACGTTATCTCTAGCACTCCAGTAGATGAGGTAGCTACCTTCACCACAACAATATCCTCGTAAGAACGATCTTTCGTTCCCTTTGACTGTATCTGATACGCTGTAAATGTACTAAAACAGCCACTGTGAAAACCATAATGAGGCAATGGTTCGGCTTCAAGGTTAATTGATTCTCATATAACAAGGTACTCTGGTTTCTTCTGATATTGTTTTCTGGCTTGAGCTATGTCTCCAGCTGTTTTCCATGTCTGTTTTGTAAATGGGGCCACTGCATCACCATTATGTTCTGTATCATCAGTCACATGCAGCACACACTGAAACCGCACCTCTACACCATCATCCATATTCACAAAAAATAGACTCACAAAATATTAATCAACCAGATCAGTTGACAAAATGTGGCCAGATTTTCGACCTTATAGTAAATACTAGTCTAAGAGGGAGATAAGATGGCTTTAATCAAAAGTCTCAGACATAACAAGGCAATAAACATTTTCATGTGAATACTTTGAGCGCAGACGACATGTAGTGTATAAATAAAACATTAAATTTGATAGAAGGTGCGGCGAGAAGAAATTCAGTTTTCAATTTACTTTGAAAGACACTTTCTGAAATTACCCCGCGCCATCTCTTATAGTAAAATAACTACACAGAACACAATAAGCAATCTTTGGATTGCTTTCAAATTAGATATTCAAACTATGATACTACTTTTTGATGTAAAATTAATTACTAACCAAATAAATAAATAAATAAATATATGACATATTAATCTCAAACGTAACTCGACAGCATTAGACGCATTGTCATTGTGAAGTTCCGCACCATGAAATTTCAGATATGGCCAATATTGGCCAAAATGACCAGAATTGGCCAAGATTGATCACTTATTTATTATATATTGTAAATACAACCTATATTGTGTGATTCCGTATCCTTTAAACATAGATGTATATAGATGTATATAGATGTACATCATCAAAACACCCAAATGCGGACAAACCGAATTTGGTCAAATCTGGCCACATTTTAGCCCAAAAAATGGTCAAGATGGCAATTTTGTCTTATGTGAGGTTAATAAGACTGCTTTTATTGGAATCAGCACACTGTCTTTTTACATAGACTAGGCTTGTTAAAACATCCTTACCTAAAATTCTGATTAAATCTGTTTACTTCTTAGACTACATGGTTTGGTCACCTTCAACACTTAATGGACAAACCTTTGTAAAATGAAATTTCAGTATTACCTGAATGTCGATTTGTAGACACACAGTTTTTGAAAACTATCTACTGAAATGACTTGCTCACTTATCTAGCCAGTCATTCTCGTGGTTAATTTAGAAGAAAAAAAATTCTCTTGGTCTGCGGATGCCCATTTCTCAAGACAACCGTCGAAGACGTTTTTACTGACTTGACAATTAAAGTGATAGTAATTCGTCTAATGCACAGGAGAGTATCTAATATCACAAATAAATTTGTCACGAATGGTACAATTTAGTTTTTTCTTCATTTGGCCGCCCATACTCCCAAATTCCCCAAGCCATTTTGATGGACTGAAAATCAGGCTAAATCAATAAATACCTATATATTATATGTTTAGAACGACACGCCATCTTTATTAGAACTGCACGTTTTTTAGAACTGCACATATTGTGACAACTGCACATTGAAACGTCCTATCACAATGTTCAATGGCTTAGCTGTATAGTTAGGCCTACTTTGAAATTTAAATTCTGGGAATCTCAGGTTGAAAGGTCTAAACGGCATCGCCTTTGACCCATGTTGCAATCAATACTACTATTTCTAAGATAAGGACCAATGGAAGATTCCAGTTTCTCAGTCAAACATATGACGTCTTAATCAACTACGTGGCGTGCATGATGACGCCATACTAAATTATGTCACGACTGACATAGCCAAGTTCGTCACGAATGCTTAATTGAGGAATCCAATATACCCCGGTCATCTCCAGCCGTGTTACAGCAACACCACCCAATCAAATTAGTTTCAAAATATTCAACAGTTTACTTGTATAGTTTTCTGAAAATTGAGAAGCTAGAGATGGGCGGGGCATAGCTAAAACTAGATTCCTCCATTATATGGATTATTTTATGTGTTTCTTCGTCCTAGCTTCAAGTGATAAAAGGGCTTGATGGAGACCTTGCTGTTTTCATTTAGAGCACTGTTTACGAGAGCTTTGTTGTTCGCAAAATGAAAGCTTCATTGTGGAGATAAAGTCAATGGAGGGATCTATTTCTGGCTACACCACGCCCATTTCTAGCTAAGCTCCGCCCACTTTGTAAGTGTGTTGGAATCGATCTGAATCTTTGAAACTTGAATACCGAGACTCTAAATTTCAAGGCAACTATACAGGTCAGCTGTTGGATATTTCGAAACTAATTTGACTGAAAACTGTTCCAGTCTATTGTGGCAGCAGCTCCTAGTCAGATTAGGGTCACCATATTCAACAGAATGTGCTTGACATTTCAAATTCACAAAACCATACGCATTCATACACTTTAGTGACGGCCTTTTCGACGTTCGTGACGGATTGAGCAACGTCATTTTGATTGTGATGTTAGCTAAATGTGACGTATTTGATCATGATGTCAGATATTTGAGTGACAGATCGGATCCCTCCATTGATTTCAGAGTTCACTCACAGCGTATTCTCGTCATCAAGATCATACATGTGGATTTTGAATGGCCATGCTTGCTCAATGTATGCAAACGCTACTATGATGTGCGTACACAAGGAAGCATCCTGAGTTCGAATGTTGTACGAATGTGTTTGGGAGTACCGGCCCCAACTTCCATAGTAACACGCAAGTATTTTAGTCCCTGCAAACAAGTGAGTCAACAGTTTAGCAACAATATTCTATTAGAATCTAGCAGGCTACCTACCAATTTACAGACAGACAGACAGACAGACAGACAGACAGACAGACAGACAGACAGACAGACAGACAGACAGACAGACAGACAGACAGACAGACAGACAGACGGACGGACGGACGGACGGACGGACGGACGGACGGACGGACGGACGGACGGACGGACGGACGGACGGACGGACGGACGGACGGACGGACGGACGGACGGACGGACGGACGGACGGACGGACGGACGGACGGACGTACGTACGTACGTGCGTACGTACGTGCGTGCGTGCGGGCGTGCGTGCGTGCGTGCGGGCGGGCGGACGGACGGACGGACGGGCGAGCGAGCGGGCGGGCGGGCGGGCGGGCGGGCGGGCGGGCGGGCAGGCAGGCAGGCAAGCAGGCAGGCAGACATACATACAGGCAGGCAGGCAGGCAGGCAGGCAGGCAGGCAGGCAGGCAGGCAGGCATGCAGGCAGGCAGGCAGGCAGGCAGGCAGGCAGGCAGGCAGGCAGGCAGGCAGGCAGACAGGCAAGTAGGCAGGCGGGCGGACCGGCAGGCGGGCGGACGGGCAGGCAGGCAGGCAGGCAGGCAGGCAGGCAGGCAGGCAGGCAGGCAGGCAGGCAGGCAGGCAGGCAGGCAGGCGGGCGGGCGGACGGGCAGGCAGAAGACAGATAATAATAATAATAATAATAATAATAATAATAATAATAATAATAATAATAATAATAATAATAATAATAATAATAATAATAATAATAATAAATCAACCTGTGAATGGTTGAGAAGTTGTTGTTGTTGTGGTCGACGTCGTTCCTCCGCCGCCACCTGTTCCGCAAACCACATTACCAGGAGTGTCACAATATGGCTTGCCAGGGTCATCGTTAAATAACAATCCTCGTGCGCAGTGTTGTGTATAAAGAATACCACCTGCGCTACACTGATAGAACGTGGAGCAATCGTGTGGATTTGGAAAAGGAGCCCCATCCAAATGGCCGTCACATTCCGATGCTAAAACAACAACAGAAACAACACTAACTAGTAGAGCGTGGATGAGCGCGTTTGTGCGAAGTGCGTACATGCGTGCGCGTGCGTGTGCGCGGCTATATAGAAAAAAATACGTATCCAATTTTGCACAAATTTTAACACAAGAAAACTTAGCGTGCGAAAGGATTTCCAGACTTTTGAGGTGATCTTGATACAGTAATTACCTTGATCCATATCGGATCAAAATCTGGATCTATGGATTTCCCGGAAGCTGCTGATCCTATTTGGCTCAAATTTTTACACAATAAAGGGTGTGATTGTATACATACACTTAGATTTTTGTTTTTGCTAAGCCCAGCCCACTGTTAGCTAACCTAAGCTCCACCATAACTCGCTCGTATTGGGATAGATAGATCCATGTATCTGTAGACCACATTTTCCATGGAGTTTAACTCTGGATATGCTGAATATTTTGAAAACAATTTGGCTGAAAGTTGTTGATGGCTCCATGGAAAATGTAGTCTACAGAAATTCAGCAGGTAGAAAGTTAATGTTTTTCTCTGCAGAGCGAAATTGATGTGATGTCATACACGATGATAACATTAGGGTATTTTCGTATCCATAAACTATGCAATTATCCCCTCCAGGCATGAAACAAGTCATCCGTGATCAGAACATTCACCCGTGTAGAATAGACATGTTTGATGTCATAAAATCTAATAAATGGTCCTCAGTCATATAATAATAATAATAATAATAATAATAATAATAATAATAATAATAATAATAATAATAATAATAATAATAATAATAATAATAATAACAATAGTTGAGGGTGGGGTGGGTGGGGTGGGGTGGGGTGGGTGGGGGTCGGGTGGGTGTGCGGAGATATAAGAGAATGAAGGGACAGGCAGGTGGATGACATATATATGGAGGTACATGGGGAAAGATGACCAATACAAGAGAGGATAGTGGGATGGATTTCTGTCTGATATAAATATAAGGCTGGACAAAAACCCCAGAAAGATGACAGATATATTCAATGAGAGACGGAAAGATGACAGCAATATTGAGGGGCATACGGAAGGATTACGTATAGATGGAGAGATAGTGGGAACATGGCAAATATATTCTGGGATAAAGGGAAAGATGATAGATATATTGAGTGACAGAGAGAAGGATGGCAGATACAACGAGGAACAGACAGAAATATAGGATAGCACTACAGATATATGAATTAACAAGGAGGAGACGGCGGGTATATACTGAGAGCCGTCTATAATGATGGCAATGATATGAAGAGCCAGACAGATAAATAACAGCAATATGAGGAACGATGACAAATTTATAGAGGGGCATGGGGAATAATGACAGTCTATATGCAGGGACCATTCGGAATATGGTGAAGATATAGAAAGTCATGTGTGAAGAAGAGAAATAGGGGAAATGCTGACATGGATATGAAAGGGTTCATTATTTCATATATTTATAATGGAGTTTAATGATCTCAGGTTCTATGCAAAGATATGTGCAACACCTTCATTCTTTGTCACAAACGCATGCATTATTAATATGTATACTCACCAGCCCATGATTCGGGCGCCCATGTTAACGCCACCATGCAAATAGACAATCCAGCGAGCTGAACATAATAATAATAATAATAATAATAATAATAATAATAATAATAATAATAATAATAATAATAATAATAATAATAATAATAATAATAATAGATGGTGATGGTGATGGTGATGGTGATGGCGATTATAACGACGACGACGACGACGACGACGACGACGACGACGACGACGACGACGACGACGACGACGACGACGACGACGACGACGACGACGACGAGGAGGAGGAGGGGAGGGGTGGGTGGAGGAGAATGCGGAGAAGATATTTAACTTAAATTATTTACTCTGTTAAATATAAGCAATTTGGCAATATAGGCCTAATTTTGCACTATCAAAATTTTACATTATCTTACAATATTTCAATATTTTTTGGATTTTAGATTATTGTTGCTATTGTGCACGTATTATTTCTGAAAGAGTAATGGACATCAATCTTCCTATCATGACATCCAATTTGTCATATCGCGACCAAGTTTAGATCTACTTAGAGTGGCCCCTTGCGATTAGTTGGGGTAAAGTGTACTAAACAGTAGTTCGCTTCAACAGGCGAAGGCTGGGATTGATCCTACATGATTAAGAAACTGCACGCACGAGTGCACATGCGCACACTCACGCTTGCCTGAATGAATGCACGAATGCACGCAATAACCCATGTACGCATTAATACACACGCACGCACGCACGGACTCACGTACGCACGTACACACACACGCACGCACGGGCGCACGGACGCATACACGCACGCACGCACGCACGCACGCACGCACGCACGCACGCACGCACGCACGCACGCACGCACGCACGCACGCACGCACGCACGCACGCACGCACGCACGCACGCACGCACGCACGCACGCACGCACGCACGCACGCACGCACGCACGCACGCACGCACGCACGCACGCATGCATGTGCCTGAATGCTCGCACACATGCACGCACTAATACTTGCACGCAATAATGCATGCATGAATGCATGCATGCATGAATGCATGCACGAACGCACACAATAATGCACACACTAATGCATGCACGAAGGCATGCACGAACGCATGAACGAACACATGCACGAACAGACGCACGAATACATGCACGTACACAGGCACGCATGTGTACACCCACGCATCAATACACTGAAAAATGAATGCACACACGCGCACGCACGTATGCATGCACACATGTACATACGCACGTACACACCCAACCAGACGTACTCACGCTCGCACTCACGCGCG
>CM067372.1:73012571-73027571 GCA_034401795.1 Chaetoderma sp. LZ-2023a | reverse complement strand
GTGGAATGCCCATTTACAGGCCAAGAGAATACAATTTTTGAAAATTTACCACTGCGTTGACTGGCTCGATAATCGAGCCAGCCATTCCAGTGATACATTTTCAAAAATTGTATTCTCTTTACCTGTAAATGGACATTCAATAGGCAGATATTAAAATTTTCTTCACCAAATTTGACCATTCATTAAAGGGTTAAATTCGTGGTGAACAATGATAAATATGATTCGCTTGTGATTTCCAAGCCAATACACTTTAACATAGAAACACACAATTTTTTGCGCAGTTATATATTCACTGACGCCTATGATAATTGGTCAACCTATATGTTATGAACTGCGGAGGGGAATCCGCCAGAGGGATAGCCTTCTGAACTGTAAGGGTCACTCTTCTAGAATTTAAAAGCAAACTCAAGGCTATGTCACCCATACGACAACCCCCTGAGTGGTATTATGTAGGCCCGAGGTTTGCCAACATAATGCTATGCAGGCTCCGAAATGGTTGTAGTTCTTTAAACCGACATCTATTTGACAACTTTCTGTCGGAATCTGCCAGTTGTTCTTGTGGGCACAATGATGAATCTACAAACCACTACCTCTTACATGGTGCCCTTTTTAACGAGCAAAGAGTCGTTTTCCAAAATCAGCTTGCCTTGAACGATATTTCTCTTGCTAATCTTACGGTCAACCAGCTTCTATACGGGACTTACACTGCCAACTTGGAAATGAACAAACTGATCTGTAATACGGTATGTCAATACATAATTAACACCAACCGCTTTCAGTAGCTTCCCGTTCGCGAACTTATAGTTTAAGGGGTAAATGGACAGCAGCCCAACACGTACAGGTCGGGGCGAAGGCAGCACCTAGAGCTCACCTCTGCTATTCTTCCATTTGATCTTATTCCTCGCTCTCTCTATCTCTCACCCTCTCTCCCCCCCCCTTCCCCCCCCTCTCTCTCTCTATCTCGGCCTTTCTTCCTACTCTCCCCCACCTCACACTCAGCATCCACAAACTTATGCACACTAATAGACTACAATTAATTAAACTATTATGATTTGCCGCCATTTTGTTGTAAAAAGGTTTTGAATAATCTGTATGTCTATGGGAGACACGGGCATAAGACTCTAAGTCTTATCGTGCTTCCATCTGAACAAAATAAATCACGTTTAAACCAACTGTAAGGGCCCATCTTTATGACATGTTTCGTGTTATAGCAATGGCTATATTAACCCGACGATGTCCAGTCTGCCAAACTGACAAACTGGCCCATACAAGGCACTAATAAAGAGGTGATCGAGTGGGGTCACAATGCCAACAATTACAATGAAGAGGACAACGTTTGCGTACTATTTTGCGACTAATTTGTTTGCCAACTTTCTAAGGCTTGTTTATTTAAGGTTTCAGCAGTGAGTACTGAACAATAAATCATCGTAGTAAAGTTATACACATGATATTCATTCAGACCCACCACCGTGCATTCTTTGCCCCTGGCAAATCATACAAAGACATTAATTAAACCTAAATAGAACATCGCAGACAACGTCTCTATCAAACCGATCAATACATTTTATTCGGTCGTCAAACTATCTATGAAGGAAATTTTTATAGACTTATAAAAGCGGTCAGCAACGCAGATAGCCGGTCAATGGAGCGTTCCAGTTTTAGCTATGCGCCGCCCCACCTCGAGTTAAGCTCCACCCACATTTCGCCGTGTTGGGAATGATCGATCCTCGAATGCCTGAAAATTATACAGGTAAGCTGTTGAATATTTTGTAATTAATTTGACTGGGTGCTGTTGTTGCTGCCTATGACGCCCAGTCAAATTAGTTTCAAAATATTCAACAAAATATTAATTAAATAGTAGAGTCATACAATTCGTACAACAGCGCATAGTCAGTCTTCAAATATGCGTTCGTGACGTACTTATCTACGTCATTCATTATATCATAATGACGTCATTCATTATGATGCCATTCTACACGTCACGTAGTTGATTATGACGTCATATGATGGATGGATAAAGTGGAGAGGCCCGTTAAAGGGACATTAGTCTAATCTGAAATGTTGTATTGTACTGCTATATTTTGGCACATTTACAAAGCCACCAGGACTGAATCTCCTTTTTGAAAGGCTGTTTACGGACCAGCGGCCAAACTTACATCCTAAATTATTCCGCCTTCCTGAAGACTTCCCGCTCTCATTGCGCTACTCCAGAGACCTGTGCATGGAAGCTTCGTGTTTCCACCTAATGCGGAAGAAGGACTGAACCTGTAACCGCCACGGAGAAACCAGCTTACCCCGCGTTCTGCCTAAACTTGTGACTGTCAAGGGCACTGTTTCTAGGTTTCTGCCTCCAGCGGAAGAACTTCGAACTCTACTTTCAGTACCAGCCTCCAACCGAGTTCTGCCTTGTGCCGCTCCATATCTCCGCCGCAAGAAGGACTTTTTTGGGACGAAACATCATTTGAAATTATACTTTTCCCCCCTCCAGGTCGCGATTTGTCTAACATTTCCACTTCCTCTACAGCTGTTGATGAACATGTCTACAACTTTCCTTCCACGCCTCTCTTCTCGCGAGGATCCGCCTGAACTTGCTGACCGCTGCTCAAAGGAATTCCGCCTCCATCTTCCCAGCATTGTGATCTTTGGACATTGAGAACTAAGTTATCGAGTAGCGCTGTGCCTTGGGAATATACTTACAAAGTCTGGTTTAAAGCCAGCAGCACTCACAATAGCAAAACCTAGACCCCGCATCCACGGGACTGTTGTGACGACCTACTTTTATCGCTCTACTAGGACTTGAAAGCACACATTAAATATTAAATATACTAACTAATCAAGTTTTCTATCCTTTAGAGAGTGGTACCGCATTAAGCGTTTTTTCTACTCTTACGGCGGCCTTTTTGCATTTATGGATTTCTAAAGGAGATCGTCAGTCTTAACTGTCACATTCATACGGCGATCTTGCACTCCACTCGACATGAAGATATACATTAGCGTCGTTAGCGGTGTTGCCTTTTCCATACATATACATGTATAACAGAACATCATCTTAGCCGCCAAATTAGCGGGTCGCATCCTGCTATCTATAACAGCCAAAAAGGCTCTCTCCCTTTAAATACGCTAGGTCCACCGCATTGCACTTGGAGTGCCCCGTAAGCTAAATTCACTTGCAGAGATTAATTTCGCTACCTCTCTTATAGCTCTGCTCGGAACTGCAATGACCACTGCCTGTCTCAGATACCACAATCCATGTTGTTCCAGCAGGCCTTAGCACCTCTTTGAGTAGCAAGTTTTCATAGGATAAGGAAAGCTGAGTCTCCGGTCCACTGTGTTTCTCAGCGCGCCTTTTCTGCACTTATTATGTGTTTGCCATCTCACCCAATGATCTTAACACTGTGATCTAATTTGCACTGCTTAAGACCACTCCTCGTGGACGCATTGCTTCGACATTTCCGCCCCCACCGCCTACTTTCGGCTTATTCGTACGGGTCTAACTGACCCTTATCCCACTTCTTGAGAAGACCTTGCCGCATAAAGTACTGCTCTACTCATATATATATATATATATATATATATATATATATATATACATACAAAGACATAACCACTGCATCAACCAGGATCTTGTCTGAATCAACCACGTCATTTTCAGGGTGTAACCGTATTAGACGATAGTGGCGCCTCTACTCAACAGACATTCCTCAAACTCTTTCCTCTTTAATTACACGAGCTGGTGCCATGTCTGAAACTTGGAAAGGCCACCTTGGATGCGTCAAAACCCTTTTGATGTTGCTCAAGCCGGTCTTCGTCTCTGAGCGTGACTGACTTTGCGAGGGTAGAGTTCTCGCTTAATCTAACCGATCACGTCCTTCTGCGGCCGCCTGAGGCCTTAAAATACAAAACATCTTGATTCGTTAAACTACCACCTAGCGTGGCATCCCCTAAATTGTTAGAGATAGGCACACACAGAAGGCCTGCCTCTGGACGTCTCCTGAGATCAACCAAAAGCTTCCAGCGAAGATTCCCACCCACCCCCTTCACCGCACATTAAAGTAGAAAGTACACCCTTATGCCACCCTAAGCAGAACCTTCGGAGCTAGTATCAACACCAACAACTCTCACAACCGATTACCCCCTTATAGACTCACCAGATGATTAGTGACCATTAGCAACGTAACGACTGCAGGGAAAATTACGGTCTCCTCCAACCCCTCTCCCGGAGACCTGCTCCTCGCCCATGGTTAGGTGCCTGAGAGACAGCCGGTTGCCGCTGAATAGGCATTCCCACTCCTTGAGTGACGATCTAGAGATAGGACGATGTTCCGATTGATGACGAGGATGCGAATTGCTCCTCTCACCACCTAGTTTGCACATATTTCGGCCGATGGAAAATACCATGCATATAGCCTCTAAATAAGATACAGAGTAAGACTGCCCTCGCGACTTCTCTCTCCCCTCTTCCCTTCTCCCATTACACTAGCCCATGAGAGAGAATCGCCTAAAAAGAGACTAGCTGAAATGCAGCTAGGGAAGAACGAAAGCCACCTGTGGGGGAAAGAGCCACCTGCAGCCCTTTCCGCCTCTCTTCGCACTCAGTCCACTCACATGCACCTTCCATACCATGCGGATAACCTAACCATGATCTCACGAGAAGGACCCGCCACCACTACTGAAAGAACACTTCCATCGCACTTATAAGAGCACCCGCTTCCACCTGTACATGAACTAACGTACACCTCAGTGCACACCTCCTCCACTCCGACAGAAGAAAGATCGCTGCTAGCCGAGATGGCTACTCCTGAACTCCAACTTGTGAACAGCAACAGCGACAAGGAAGAAAGTGACACATCGCCCAATGGAGGCGGTCCAGCCTCCAGACTGCGTCATCTACAGACACCTCGCCATGTCGGAAATGGCCGACCAGATCTGTGCCTCTCCATGGAGATGGTTGGCTGCTCTGGCCATCAAACGTTTGTGTGGGAGGCCCGAGAACGTGCCCATGGAACGACGTCAAAGCTCCGAGAACTCTGACGGAGAGCCACCAGGAGGGACTCCTGGGTCTATGACTGAGTGACCAGACTATACTGGATTGGTGCCGCGACCCAGAGCTCGAGGGATGCTGCGACGAGGATCACTTCCGCGACGACTGACAGCCTGGTCCCTCCCGGCAACACCAGACCCGACCTCGATGGCTGGTGGGACACTTTTGCGGATGACATATGTCAAGGGTTATATCTCTGGACCCGTGAAAACAATGTGGCCGTAAGTTGTTGGTGGCTAAGCCACCACTGCTTTCAGTCAAATTGTTTTCAGAATAACCAGCAAGTCAAGAGGTTTTTTCTCATTGAAATTATTGTCTGGTGGCTTGTAGCTGTGAGACAGTTAACATATGTAGATTGTTATACCAAATCGATTTTGGGGCTGGGATTAGGACCAAGTTGGCGGCTATTGATGACAGGTTGGCGGTGTTGAATGACTGAAACACTCCCATGTGCCCTAATAAGTTAATAGCAAGTGCTCGTTAAATAAATTCATTTGCACATGCATACAAAGTGTCCTATCAAGCCTTTGCGAGACCGACGCGAGTGTGGCGGTGGATTAAGGCGCGAATCCAGTTTCTCAGACAATCATATGACATCATAATCAACTACGTGGCATGTATGCTGATGTCATAATCAATTACGTCATGAATGACGCAATATAGATGGTCACAGTCGCTTAATAGTCCGACAAGTTGTACGAAGTGTATGTCTTTACTATTTAATACACTTTCTGTTGAATATTTTTAAAACCAATCTGACTGGGCTTACCTGTATAGTTTTCTGGAAATTGAGATTCCGAGTGTTGAGATCGACGTGTAAAGCTTAGATAGATTTGCGCGGAGCATAGCTACAACAAGATTCCTCCATTCGTATCAAAGTAGATGGCACATTTGATATGAATGGCAACTAGTTTAGGACTATATTTATCAGGTACGCGATTTTGCTCTCATTTTCGATTTGCATGCAATTCACCTACGATAGTAAGAAGTCGATGATGGACTGATTGTTACGATGGGATAACTTGTATTTCGAAGCGTATTGAAAACACACAAAAGCAAAAGATTCTGATCTAGTTTGAGAGGGTCTGTGCCAGAGACATGAATTCAGGTCATTGCCCAGCAAACGCAGATTACTGCGCCAGTATTGTCCAAGTACAGGCCTAGTGAGCTGCGTTATCAGGGTATAATGATTGCGGATGCAAAATCTGGATTCTAGGCTGTGCGCCAATATGGTCACCGAAATATCTGTTTGGAGACTTTATCACAGCTCTCAGATAATAAATATTAGAATAAAGCTGAATCAAAATATAGCCATCCATACCAAAACAGGTACATGAAGAGAGAAGGTACCCGTTCCTTAGGAAACGCGACCCGTGTGTTCCAAAATCTTTTTACCATAATCAAAAAGCTTTTTAACCCTTTAACGCGTAATTCTGTTCAAGAAAATACAATTTTCTCTTAGAAAATGTTCATTTGCGGACCAAGAGAAGACGATTCATTAAAAAAATTCCCACTAGAATGACTGGCTCGATTATCACCTCTTGGGGGCCTAAAGGACATTTCTTAATGCCACTGCAGAGGCCTGTTCTTGACCAGCACGATTGTTAAAGGGTTATGCGATCACCTATATGTAGTGACCAGTACTGACCACTCTCTGCTGGAACATACAGTGTCACCCATAAACCGGGTTTGACTATATAAATGTCAAAAGTCTCTCAAATACGGTAAACTGTAATATGCCGCAAGACATATTATGGCTACGCAAACTCATTGTTCTGTAATGGAAGATACATCAGTTTAGCTATTTAACTACAGATACAAATTCTAAATATATACTGTACATATGACTCCATCCTGATGAAAAAAATTATCTACTATGTAGGAATATACTGAGTTGACTATTTTGAGACTAACCTGACTGCCCGCTAGCGTTGCCTGGTATAAGCGGCGCTAGTTCACAGTCAGATTAGTCTTATGGCAGGAAAAGCTTCGTGTCGGATTTGTAACACACTCTTCAGCACACGACTCTGGGACCACAGGGTTAAAAACGTTAACATACATCGTTCACAATAAGTGCATCTTTATTGTAAGCATATCCTGCAGCTGTAAAGAAATACATTAAAATAATTATTAATTTTCACTTTACTCCATAACCACAGTCGTAATTTTATTCCGTATTGCTTTTATGCTTCAGATCAGCAGGAGTCATGACAGACATCACATGTGGTATGGCTGAGATGATGATGACGAAGCGTGTCTTTCTTCCTGAACTCGATAAACTAGTAATCGCTATAGATGCTCTACGTTAATTGTTCTCATAAAATCATCCACAAACGTGACCGACGAACAAGTCGTGACGTCAGTACAATATTAAACTCTGTGAATGAGCCTGTTGATTGAAAGCACTCATCCATTGCACCCGGGTTGCTGTAGGCGCTGACATTATCGGGACGAGTTGCTTGATGTAAGTTGTATTCGAACATCCACGTATGCATATATACATATGACAATAATAGAGGATCTGCCACTCAAGTATCTGATGTCATAATCAATAGACCTTTCGAGTTTACCCATCCATCATATGGCGTCATCATAATCAAAGACGTCGTATGACGTCATAGATAAGTACTTCACGAACGCGTAATTGAAGACGGACTGTGCGTTGTTGTACGAATTGTATGTCTTTACTATTTAATAATTATTCTGTTGAGTATTTTGAAATTAATTAGACTGGGCGCTGTTGCTGCCACATGCACCAACAGCATCCAATGAAATTAGTTTCAAAATATTTAACAGCTTATCTGTATGGTTTTCTGAAAATTGATAGTCAGTGAGTTCAGGGACCGATCTACCCCAACACGAGCGAGGTGTGGGTGGAGCTTACCTAGAGATGTGTGGGGCTTAGCAAAAACCGGAAAGGTCCATTATGTTGCATGCAGGCTGACGTCACAACACGTAGTGACGTATCTATCTCCGTCATGAATATTTAAACGTCCGTAAAGTGTGCGAATTGCATGACATTGCAATTTAATGTACACATTCTGTTGAATATTTTTTAATGTAAGGTGATGGGCAGCTGTTGCTGTCATAGACACATTCGAGTCAAATTAGGTTTAGAATATTCAAAAGCATGGAATTCCAGATAGAAATAGGCGTGGCATAGTAAGAAAGAATCCCTTTACTTGGGGACGAAATCAATAATGCTGACTCCGACACAGTCAGTGAGTCAGAGCCGTCGTCACTGGCATCATCTGAATGTGATAACTATATATAAACATTGAGTAATATTTCTTCTGTATTTCCCTTCACGGTGTTTTGTAAACTGTGCATTTTTGTAAACTCTTTAAAGGACCTAAATCTGAAAATCAATCTTCCAGTTTAATCACGAATAACTATGTATGGATGCTCTCCTGAATTTCGAAGATGGCGGTGATATGAAATTTACTTTCCTCAAAACCTCGACTACTAGTGTTCATAGTCACAAATCTCTATTTGTATGTGTTTTAGAGTAGCATATATTTACGGGGTGAATGTGTGCATGCGTCAGGCTGAAACATATATCATCAAAGTATAAAACTGCCTGTCAGTGAAGCCTTTGTTGAGAGGACAGTCGCATTGGACCTTTCCAGTTTTAGCTATGCCCCACCAATCTCTATCTAAGCTCCACTCACACCTCGTTCTGTTGGTATCGAGCGATCTCTGAATTCCCTGACTATCAATTTCCAGAAAACTATACCGGTAAGCTATTGAATATTTTGGAACTAATTTCACTCGGCGCTGTTGCTTAAGCATGCTTATTAAATAATAGAGACATACAATTCGTACAATGTGTCGGACTATTAAGAGTTAAAGACGGGCCAGATAGAATCATTCATGACATAATGATTATGACGCCATCCCACACGCCAGTTAACTGATTATGATGTCATATGACGTCAGATGATAGATGGATACTCTGGAAAGGTGAATTGATTGCATGCACATTCTTCCGGAATATGTGCTTCATTGCTCGGATTGTTCCTGTACCTAGAGCGACTCTATTTACGACTGGTGTACCTTGCATCCGCCCTTTGTCTTTTTGGTGAGGTACTTCTCTTGCTCCAAATATCTGAAGGGAATGTATCGACTTGGACTTGGCAGTGCGCAGACGTACTGTTTCATTCGATGCACAGAGTGCTATTGATCTCAGAGTGAACTACTAGACTGGCAGCCACTTCGTGTATCACAAAATTTTCGGATACGATTTTTTTCTTTGCTGATTATTTATGTTTTGGATGTATATAATGATATCCAGATGGGTGTGGGACTGATATGCTTGAGCAATTCAAGAAATCCGAGATGGCCGCCGTGACACTAGAAAATCAGTGAAAATTGAGAAATTCTCATATATAAATATCCAGAGAACGTGGAAACATGATTGCAATGTCTTTTTAATGGTTTGGACATGCAGAATTGATTAACGCCACCATTCAATTGCTAAAATATACAGAAATTAATCTGTTGCCGTGTTTATACCACAAACGGTTGTGCCAGGTACCCATTCTACATATAAACATTGCTGCCATCTTCATTCATTACCATTTGGCTCTTGTCTCTGAAACTGCATATTATATCTGCTAAACATAAGCACTTGTGCTTTGTTTGATGCACTTTTAACAAACCTATTATTGTATTTCCAGAGTGTGTCATTTTAGAGCTAGTTAATCCTATTCGTCCATTTCATAATCTGCCTGGTGCTTAGTCTGGCCGTTGACACGTTCTTGCCCTCCCTGACTCTAACTGTGCACATAAACTTGGTATGACTACAACAACCCAATGGTCACATAAGCATCTTATCAATTTGAGCAAATCCATTGGAATGATATGGGTATTTTCTGGAATTGCAGTTTTGTTAAGTGACATATACCATTCTTGTCGTGACCAGCCATGTGCCGTTCGAGTCATTTTTGATGGGTGTTGTTCCGGTTTATGCTGCCATACAGAAGCTTGAAAGTGGGAACGGAGTACATTTTTCATGAGTGCTTCATTAGTTGGAGACAGAGACCTAAGCTTTGGAACACATGCCATACTTTGACCAAGCGAGCTAATATGAATGGTATCGCTTCATGACTTTAAGCTCTACACATTAGTAGTATCCAGTGAGGCCATGTGTAACTAATAAGTCTTGAAAAATAACACTGTGTTTTTCAACAGTTAAGTTAATATGAATAGCGCACGCCCCTGAGTTGGAGAAACTATCATGACATGTCCAGAAATACTGCGTCTGTGCCATCTGCCTCTACAAGCAAAGTGCGAGCTCCTACACTTGCAACCTGCTGCACAGTAAGAGTATCAAATTCCTTGAAATACCAACGCATATAAGGGCAATCAGTTGTACATTGTATGTGGTTGCAGTCAGGGTTTTTTCTGCGAAGACAAAGAAGTAGTATTGCATTACATGTAGATTCTGCTGGCTCAGTTGTCTCGGCCGTTTCTGATAGATCTCTCATTGGATCAGTCAAACACAGAGTAGACATTACTTGTCTTCATATGATGGCAAAAGTAGCCACGGAACCTATCTATATAGTGCTACACTGTACCGTTGCTGGCCATGACACCACACAGTGGACTGTACACCCATCTAGAATTGTTGCCTATATCACTATCCACAAGCGGATGATTCCACTGTGAGTGCATTCTTCAGTTTGGAGTTTGTTTTGCTTCATGCATATGCCCATAGACGCAGACTAAGGTGCTACCTCATGAGCCAAGAGGTTCTTTGTGCCAGAGCAACGAGAATTCAACTGTAGGCTCATATAGTCTAGTAGATGAAGTAAAAAATCGTTCAAATTGTGAAACAATTACCAAATTTTGGCATGGAAGAAGTTTTACGTATACTCTTTCATATAAAAGCAGGGCACACGCGACTGGGCCCATCGCGAGCTGTCATCTTGCAGTCTTGTAATAAAGTGTCCGGGGTAATATTGTAAAGTCTCATTTAAAGTAAATTTGAATTTGAAAATTGGAAACGAAAATTTATCGGCTTCAATTATATACAGATAATTGATTCAAGAGTCTTTAAACGTCTAAATAAATATGAATCTGTAAGATATATTACAGATTTAGCGCAACAGCTACTAATTATACTCTACAAGGCAATCAACTCATTGACATTTCCAAATAATTCCCCCGTTGCACTGCACATCGTCAGCACATGCCCTAGCCATAGTTAACAGTCTTATGCTTTGTAGTGTATGATAGTTTGTGAGTCTTTGTCGGCATACACAATGTCTAAAACGTGTAAGATTGTAGATCCTGGTGCAAGTACCTCTCAGTGGTTAGAAAGTCTGGACTCATAAAATTTAACAGACTGGCAGCTTTGTGTTCTCTGCCAGGCATACACAGACGAGAGATTAGTTGATCCTGGACTATGTATATATAAGGGGAGTGATAAGGACTGTGGTTATACATGTAATGCTGAAAACCTGTATCAGTTTCACAATCTCAATTGCTTACCCATGAAAATAGATATTTCCAGAATGGACACTGGTGAAGGTATTGAGATAGCTCTTCGGACAAACAAAGCACGATGGCATAAAAGATGTCGAAATAAAATTGGTAAGCAGAAGCCTCTGCGTGCTCAGAAACGAAAGGCCGAAGAAGATGAAGAACCCGAACAAAGTCCCGTTAAAACCAAACATACTTCTGTAGCAAGTTCAATGAAAAGGACGGCTAATTGTTTCTTCTGTGATGAAGATGGCACTAATGAACACCTTCGCAGTGCATTGACATTAGCAGTTGATCACCGTGTTCGAGACTATGCCTACATATTACAGGACAGAAAACTTCTAGGCGAGCTTTCAGAAGGGGATATGCCTGCTTTAATGCAAAATACAATCTCAGTTGCCTGACTGCTCTGCACAATCGTGTCATACAGCACCAGACAGAAAGCACCAATACTGACCTAAATATAAAGATTGATAGTCTAGTATTGGCAGAATTAGTTTCATATATAGAAGAATTCCGGTAGGACAAAACACTTCCAATTTTTAAACTCTGTGATTTAGTAAAACTATATGAAACACGACTGAATGAAATAGATCCTTGTTTTTCAGGGAAAGTGAACAGTACTAGAAAATAAGAAAGGGCTGCACAATTTCTTGGCAAAATGTGTTACCAAGCTGGTTACTCCAGGAAAACATCTGAATAGCACATTCGAAGATACAGTTTTGTCTTCTCATGGGTGTGACAATGCACTTAGTCTTGCGCCATGTAATCACGAGGAAGCAGACATAAGAATACTGTTATATGTACTACATTGTGCACAACGTGGCTACCGAAAAGTTTTGATCAGAACAGTCGACACAGATGTGGTTGTCCTAGCTATTGCTA
The DNA here is from genome assembly GCA_034401795.1 of Chaetoderma sp. LZ-2023a. Taxonomy (NCBI): domain Eukaryota; kingdom Metazoa; phylum Mollusca; class Caudofoveata; order Chaetodermatida; family Chaetodermatidae; genus Chaetoderma; species Chaetoderma sp. LZ-2023a. The sequence continues at coordinate 73,015,159 of CM067372.1, read as the reverse complement.
CATTTCATTCCCTAACACTTGATGAACTATGGATCGTTTTTGGTGTGAAGAAAAATTATAAAGTTATACAAGTCCATACCATTGCAACCACACTCGGGGAGCAGAAGGCTAGGGCATTACCATTCTTACATGCCTTCAGTGGTTGTGATACCTCATCTTCCTTCAGCAGTATTGGTAAGAAAACGGCTTGTGACACATGGACATCATTTGCTGAAATCACGGAAACATTTGTCACCCTGTCAGCCTCACCAGTTACAATCTCTAATGACATAATTGACAAGCTTCAACGTGTTATCATTCTACTCTATGACAGAACTAGTGAGTGCAACCAAGTAAAACAGGCAAAAAACTTCTATTTGTAAAGGGAAGTCAGCTAGATCACATACCCTCAACTAAGGTTGCACTTACTGAGCATATCAGAAGATCGGAATATCAAGGAGGACACTGTTGGGAACAGGCACTCACGGCTCAACAGCAGTTACCAAACCCATGTGATTGGGGATGGACAAAGGATGCAAATTAACACTGGATACCTTACTGGACAGCCCTTCCTGAGGCTGCAAAGTCTTGCAAAGAATTAATCAAACGTGGCTGCAAAAAAGCTTGTAAGCCCCCTTGTAAATGCATTAATTCTTCCCTTACATGCACTGAACTTTGCACTTGTGGTGGCTCATGCTATAGATGGAAATCTACCAGGAGTGGTGAAGTAGGCACGTGCGGCATCTTTGGAATCTTTTGACCACTGTTCTATGTAATGTCATCATCCTACCCGGCGGTTATCATCTGAGACATTTGATCTGGGCTGAACCATCTGACAGCGGCCTCTTTGAAAATATTGTCTTTATAAGTTGGTCGTGTAACAGCCTTAGTAACGGAATGTGTTGATAACTTTCTTGCGGTTATATTGCTGATATCTCTATTTATCTCTATCTATATTTCTGATATCAACAGCAACCGCTACTGCCGCTGATTCGTTAGGTATAGGAGGTCTTCATAACTACACTTAACCTAATAGTCATACATGTGGTTAACTATCACCCTGGGGTCCCTAAGTAACACACCTAATGCCAATTGAAGGTGTGTTGACTGTTGTTTTATAACACTCGCCAGGATATTTCCAATCAATAAGGCTTGCAGGCATTTATATAATTTGGGTGATCTAATGGCTAGCATTATTTGTAATATGTTTGACACAGAATCTGCATCTGAGTATTTATTGAAGTTGCACATTCACACCAAAATGCGTAAAAATAGTGTTAAAATGATATACTTTTATAAGCTTACATGTAAATTATGTGCCTTGATGTATGGAAACGAATTCAATATTATGAATTCATTTCATATACATTTTTTTTTTAAAGTTGTGAAAGTGAATTAGAGGCACGAGTTGAATTCACAACTAAAAAATTACATTAATCTATACGGAATGAAACCATCATATTTGTTTCGTTTCATTACATATAGGTACACAATTTAAGCCTCTAAAAGTATACAATTTTAACAATTTTATTTTAAAGTATTTGTGTCTGAATATTCCCGTTTAATATATACACGTTGTATGTAGATTTGTTACAGGTAATTTCCTTGGAATCTTTCAACACCTGTTTAAATACTTTGTCAATACGACTTCTAATATTACCCATCACCGTCATCTTGTACCAATTTCAGCATTGCTGCAGCAATGCGAAACACTAAAACAGCATCAACGTTACAGTGTAATATGCCAACAGTGGCCGCCATTTTCTGGCAGAGACATGGTCATATCTTGATTTCTCTACATGTTAGCAATTAAATAGTGTCTCCAATGAATTCTGGAGGTCTAAAAGCATGGGAAACGAACTTTAAGTTATTTGGTTTTGAGATATGAGAATTTCTCAATTTTCGCTGTTTTTCTAGTGTCACGGCGGCCATCTTTGATATCTCGAATTGCTCAATGGTGACAATCCCATACCCACCTGAATATCATTATATACATCCCAAAGATAAATAACAAGCAAAGAAAAAAATCTTTATCCGGGAATTTTGAGTCAGGAAAAATGTGGCTTCTCTGCTACCAGACTATACTAGTTGCAGATGGTATGATAGTGCACATTCTGATGAATATTTTGGAACTGACGCGCCTGGCAGAAGTTGCGGCAATAGGCAAAAATAACCCCACCCCAGTCAAATTTATTTATAAAATATTCAATAACTTACCTGTATAGTTATTTTGAAATTTAGATTCTGGGAACTAAAGTTTGAAAGTTTCAAATCTATTTCAACGCGTGAAAAAGTGGACAGAGCCTAGTTAGAAATGGGTGGGGCATGGCTAAAAATGGAGACATTTATTGATTTGTTCTGTAATTTATGCTCTTCTTCCTATCACTCACATATGGCGTTGATGTTCTGGATCCGTGGTACAGAGATCTTGGCACGTGCGTTCACATTTTGAAACCTGTCCCCTTCTGCGACAAATGGATTTCCAATGGCCTAATATGACGATCTTGGTTTAGACGATTGCATCATGCCGTCTTTTGTCTGCAATGGATGAATCTAATCTATCAGATGTAATAATCAATGGACCTTTCCAACTTTATACATCGATCATA
>CM067372.1:72907571-73007571 GCA_034401795.1 Chaetoderma sp. LZ-2023a | reverse complement strand
GAGCATGAGATCAACGGTGCTTGTAATATATTCATTATAAATATTGTCATCCCCTGCCGCCTTCCCATTTGCGAGTTTAGTTATTCGTTCCTTTATTTCGTCACTTCTAATTGGTACGTCCAGTTCAGCGCAATCAGTTATATTGTTGACTGGAATATCACTTTGATCTGTATCAGGTTCAACTGTATTTACATTTGTAAAGTGTTGAAATAAGGTTTCCAGTTCAATTTTCGTCGTATTTTCTTCTTTTTCTGATTGTTTATTGAACAATTTCCAGAAGGCCTTACTATCGCCTTTGTGCAAGCGACCTAAATCTGCATGCAGCTGATAAAACCTATTTTGTGCATATGTTCTTATTATTCTTTTATAACTCTTGCTAATTCTTTGTGGCTTTGTCTATTTATATCAGTTTTATTTAGATTGTACCTCTTTTTCGCTTTGTGATATTCCCTCCTTTTTCATTACGGTCTTTGCCAAACCACGGTTGGGAGTTTTTCTTGCGTTTACCTTGATAATGTTTTTTCCGCCCAAATGATTTTTTTTGCATTTTCAAGGAAAAGATTTTGAATCATACTAATCGTCTTATTTATATTACTTTGAACATCGCCATTTTGAATTTCCAGTATGCTATTTTTGATATCTTCCAAGCTATCTCGGCTTAAATTATCTACAAAACTAGACTTCTTTTGTTCTATCCATCTAATTGGTTTTGTTTCGTTGTTGTTGTTGTTGTTGTTGTTGTTGTTGTTGTTGCTGTTGTTGCTGTTGTTGTTGTTGTTGTTGTTGTTGTTGTTGCTGTATGTGCGTTACGCGCAAATGAAGGCCACAATGTATATCGGAAATAATAGGGTCAAAATTGTAAACTTCAAATTGCTTTGTTACTTCTATAAATTTCCTATTCCTATTGCATAATCGATTAAGCTTTCGTTTGTGGACGTCACCCTGCCTATGAGTTGATCTTTTCCCACCCTCCCATTAAGTATAAACATGTTCACATTTTTACAAAGTTGAATCAGTTTCCGTCCACTTGTATTTTTACGTCCTTCGCATTCGTTTCTTCTATCTTTAGGTATTCCAGTCATTGTAAGTCTTAGGAGGTCAGAATTTGGAGCGTCACTTATGCCGAAATTCCGTAATATAAAGTCGTCATACTCTTCGTAATCACAGTCTTCCCCTGTTTTAGCATTGAAGTCCCCTACTAGGCAAAATATGTCAAACGATTTACTAAGGTTTATTATGTCTTGTTCAATTTTGTCATATGCATCGTTTGTATAATATCTTGATGATTTGGGTGGAATGTATGTTATTCCGAGTAACGTGTCCCCTGAGTAATTCGTTAGTTCTTTCCTAATTTGTAACCATAGAATGAAGTCATTCTCTGTCTCATATTCTGCTTTACGGACGTACTGTCTCAGACTTTCCTTTATTAGGACTCCTAAGCCTCCTTATGTATTGGTTCGAGTTTGTGTTAAAAGTACGTAGTTAGGTATTAAAACATAATCTATATCATTTAGCTTTGTCTCGTTTAAACAGATGATGTCATGCGCATTTACGAATTCATGGAATTCCGTAAACAGTACCTTTGATTTTAGGCCACATACGTTTAAGTTCAATGTGCAACAAGCCGCTGTTGTTGTTGTTGTTGTTGCTGTTGTTGTTGTTGTTGCCGTTGCCGCTGTCGTCGTTGTTGTTGTTGTTGTTGTTGTTGTTGTTTCTACCGCTTCCGTCCAAGTGTGTGTCGCTGTCATTATCGTTGTTGCTGTTGTCGATGTCGTTGCTGCCGTCGTCATTGTTGTTGTCGTCGTAGCTGTCGTAATCGTCATCGTCATCATCATCATCCTCGTCGTTATTCTTGTTCGTGGTGTTTTTGTTGGTGATGGCTGTAGTATTGACATGGTGGTAGTGTTGATGGTAGTGTTCGTCACGCGTCATGCAGCTGCTGCTGATGCGACCGCCGCCAGGGCTGCGACAGTTAGAAGCCATGCTATTATTAACGGTATTATCTTTTATCGCAGCCATATTATAAGGAATAGCATCAATGCTAAGCGTCTTTGTGGTAGGGCTCTGAGTAGTGTCATGATTAGATGCAGTATCGGGGAGTTGTATGTTATTAGCAGCAGCAGTAGCAGCGATAGCCGCCACAGCAGCAGCAGCAGCAGCAGCAGCAGCAGCAGCAGCAGCAGCAGCAGCAGCAGCAGCAGCCAGCTTTCGCGTTTCCAGCGCCACACATCACCACCAATGTCTGCGCCATTGCATCATCGGGCGAGTCATCACCATGAACACAGCGCAAGCAAGTAGCACCGCCAGCATCTTCACACGACCAACGGCATCTCTACAGGGCGGGTTGATTGCGGCTCAACCATAAGCCCACCTCGGGTACCACATGGAGCCAATCCCACATCCGGTACGGATCGTCCTGCCCTCCATCCGTTGTCACGTCCGTCCGCGCTCTCTCTCTCTCTCTCTCTCTCTCTCTCTCTCTCTCTCTCTCTCTCTCTCTCTCTCTCTCTCTCTCGTGTGTGTGGGTATGAGAGTATTATATGTGTGTGTAAAGCCATGTTCTGATGGTAACAGTACACTGATGGGTGGGGTGATGCAGCGGTCATTTGGGCTTACGCATTCTCATCGAATAAGAGACCAGTGTATTTACATGAGCATTTCATTTTCATATATTTTGCGAGCAGTGAAATAATATTACATTGTCAGTAAATTAAAATATTTTTTACAAACTATAATAATTTGATACATTATGCAAGCAGTGGGATAAAATGATAACAACGTAAATAGGCCTACTATATTATTTACAAATACAAAATGAATTCAATGGAATTCATAAGTTATATAGAGCAGCGCGCGTGCGTAGGGCTATATGTGTGTATGAATGTGTGTATGCGTGCGCATCACTGCACATGTGTATTGCTTCGGGTGACAGTGTTCTGATTACTTATTGTGAAAGACGTCAAATGAAAAAAAATCAAAACGCAATGTAGTGAACAGATCTGTCACTGAAGTATTTGACGTGTTATTGAAAACGTCACATGTTAGCTGAGATCACGATTAAAGTGGCATAGCAAGTGTATGAATTATATCTATTTGATAAATTAAAAATTTAATAAACACGCTGTTGAACATTTTAAAACTGTTGCCCAGTCAAATTAGTTTCAAACTATCCAACAGCTTACCTGTATAGTTTCCGTGAAATTTAATTTCATGGAATTGAGGTTTCAAAGTCTCGAATAGATTCCAACAATCGCAAAAAGTGGACGGAGTTTAGCTAGAAATAGGCGGGGCATAGCTAGAAATAGGTGGGGCATAGCTAGAAATAGGCGGGGCATAGCTAGAAATGGGTAACCGCGACTATTGTGTAGGGGCTTATGCATCAAAATAGGTAACAGTATCTCAAGGAAGAGGAATAGTAAGCATCCTAAATATTTTGAAAACTATTTGTCTTCAAAATAGTCATCAGCATATTAAATATAAAATGTGATGTACAGGTCTGCCCCTTATGGCCTATGTCAATTTATAACATAAGCAGTCTTGCATTCAATTCACCTTTCCAGAGTATCCATGGATGTTTTGACGTCATATGACGCCATAATCAGCTAAGCGGCGTCTAGGATGACGTCATAATCATTACGTCATACATAATTCTATTAGGCTCGTCTTTAACTCTTAATAGTCCGATACGTTGCAAGAATTGTATGTCTCTACTATTCAATAAACATGCTGTTGAATATTTTGAAACTAATTTGACTGGGCGCTGTTGCTGCCCACGAGCGCGGTGTGGGTGGAGCGTAGCTAGAGATGGGCGGGGCATAGCTAAAAAATTGAAAGGCCCATTGCATAACGCAACCATGACGTAACATTTTTATCATATAAACAAACGTCTTTTAGCCTATTCCATATTTCTCGATATGAGCACACGTGTAATACTCAACGAATGATTTTCATTGGTTAGATAACGCGTGGGAAATATTTTCATTGGTTAGATAAAGTATACTATTCCCACATGCCCCGTGACATCTCAAATGTGTCTTACGACGACGACGGTGAAAATGTAAACATGACGGGATAAGTTATATGTTGTTCATTTGCATTTTGTAATATGTATGTGCTACCTAGTTATGAAATACGTTTGTGAATTTGAAAAAAGCGGATTAAAAGTAATTTAAAGTCCGAAATGACGATGTTCGATTTGTCATTCTTTTTTGTGGCGCGTTTGTCAGATCTATGCAAGTGGCGCGTCACAGCGACGAAAACGAACATATCAAAATGGTGCATTCAAACGTGTTTCAGTTTATTTGATAAATAGAATCTCAATCTCGGTCGCATTTCATATCCTCGTCGAAAATTATCAGATTGTACACTCGCTAAAGCTTGTGCAATGTGATAATTTTCTATTCGGTTGATAATAGTGATATGAATTGGGACCTTGTGCATCCTCTATATATCCTAGTAGAGTAATAATATTGGACGGGCGTCGTGAGCACTATATGCTGTATACTGCGCCAGTTGTCGCCTAGCAACTATGACGTAACAGCACCCATTGTAAAGTCACTACTCCTATACTGTTCCATAAAGAAAAAATTTACGAAACTTTGACAATGACTGACGTGAAAATTCGAAATAACGGCTTATGTGATAAATAAAATGTCACATGAGTTGCCATTTTGTACCAAATTTTTTCTCTCGTTTAGTAAGATCTCAGTTGGAACTTGGTAAAGCGCCTTCTAAACGACATCTTACATTTATTACACACATTTGTACAAAATATATGAGGTTATATACAGATTTCCCCAATTAATCTACTAAATGCATGTGATAAATCTGATAGGACATGGCAACTTGTGCGAGATCTTATATATGCATTGCCAACCCTTTAACCCTTTGTTCAAGAAAATGTGTATTTTCTCATAGAAAATGTTCATTTACAGACCAAGAGATTAATTTAAAAAAATGTACCACTGGAATGGTTCGCTTGGTTAACGAGCCAGTCATTCTAGTGGTAAAATTTAAAAAAATTGTCTTCTTTTGGTCTGCAAATGGACATTTCTGAAGACCACTGACGAAGCCGTTTTTGGCTGATATGAGTGTTAGAGGGTTAAATAATACACGACACATAAGTACACATTGATCACAGAACAAACTAGACTGCACTCGGTAGATGCACTGACTCGTGCATTTACGCTGTATTTTGGCAATGCACTTAGTGACCCGTTGAACCGCAATTCAAAGTACCTCAATCCGACTGCAATTTGATTGAATATTCCAAATTTGACGATTCCACCCTGCATTTCCGAGCTATAGCAAAAGTGTTATGCCTTCCGGTATGTACTTAACGATCCTTTGACTTAGATCTGAAACTTGAACTCGCTCTAGCCAGGCACACTATGATTGTATGTACAGAATTTCGTGATTCTTGGGTTCGTGCATCATGATTCTGACAAACAGACAGACACACACACACACACACACAGACACACACACACACACACACACACACACACACACACACACACACACACACACACACACACACACACACACACACACACACACACACACACGCATGCACGCACGCTCGCACGCAAGCACGCAAGCACGCAAGCACGCACGCGCACACGCACACACACACACACACACACACACACACACACACACACACACACAGGCAGACGCGCTACACCCCCCTTTGGCGGCGTAAAGAACGAGTTCAATGCACATTTAAGAGTTCCATACATGAGCCAAAGACTTTCTATAGGAACTCTATAATTTTTGGCGATGCTGTTGATTGATGACGAGATTTGTACTTTCTATGTAATTTATCGTGTAACACAATGAAGGGATCCGATTTGTCACTCATATATTTGACGTCATAATCAGATGTCACAATTAAAAGACGTAAGTCACTCACGAAAGTGTCTGGTTGTATATCTATGGTGAATTTCAATTCAATAAACATTCTGTTGAATATTTTGAAACTAATTAGTTTCAAAATATTGAACATCTTGCCTGCAGAGCTACCTTGAGATTTAGATTCTGGGATTTCAGCTTTTAAATTTTGTAATCGCCTCCAACACGCGTAGGGCGGAGCAATGGGGGTGACGTAGGAAGAAATTGACCCTCTATTAACACTCAATTTATAATAATCATTGATGGCACTGAACACTATCATTATGATACAATTCTAGGAAACGCGACAATCCGTTCTTCGTCCCTGCCTTGGCCAGTCGCACGCACTAATGGCGCCTATGAAATGGAGGGGAGGAGCACAAGTGCCAGTAAATGCTCGGCCAAAAGCATCACATTGAACATATTTTTTGCACTGACAAGGAACTTCTAAGTATTGTCCAGATTTGCCAATGCACGATACTGGCTCTGAAAATAATAATAATAATAATAATAATAATAATAATAATAATAATAGTAGTAGTAGTAGTAGTAGTAGTAGTAGTTGTAGTAGTAGTAGTAGTAGTAGTAGTAGTAGTAGTAGTAGTAGTAGTAGCAGCAGCAGCAGCAGCAGCAGCAGCAGCAGTAGCAGTAGTAGTAGTAGTAGTAGTAGTAGATGTAGTAGTAGTAGTAGTAGTAGTAGTAGTAGTAGGAGTAGGAGTAGTAGTAGCAGTAGCAGTAGCAGTAGTAGTAGTAGTAGTAGTAGTAGTAGTGGTGGTAGTAGTAGTAGTAGTAGTAGTAGTAGTAGTAGTAGTAGTAGTAGTAGTAGTAGTAGCAGCAGTAGTAGTAGTAGTAGTAGTAGTAGTAGTAGTAGTAGTAGTAGTAGTAATAATAATAATAATAATAATAAGAAAAATAATAATAATAATAATAATAATAATAATAATAATAAAATAATAATAACTAGAAATTACTCGAGGGAGCCTTTGCACTCCGTTTAGAAAATGTACTTAGTAACCCCGTGACCTAGATAGTTTACCCGTTGACCTCACCATCAAAGCAACCACGCGCAGTCGCAATATGACGGCTTGTGTCAGATCCGATGATTCTCATCGTCCTATTGCACAATCCTCGCCCTCCCACTACGTTCCCGTATCGAGTACCGTGCTTGCACGCCTTTGATGTTTGCGCTAAGTTCACGACGCTTCATACATACTAATGAACTGGGGTCAGTCAACTTGCGCCAATGAGATTGCTCGATAAGAAATCAGGAAGTAGACAAATTTACACGTGTGCGTAAACCAAACTAGCGGTTTTTGTTACCGAAAACCAATCTACACATTTTCTGTTCCTCAGATCATAGGCGAAGCCATAGGGGGGGGGGGGCGAGGGGGGCACGGGGGGGGGGGTGGGTGGTGCAATTGCCCCCACACTCAGCTGCCTCAGTTAAAATGTGCAATGCATAAATTTTCCATATCACATGTATGACGTGGCGGAAACTTGCTAACATCCATAACTTTCACTTTTATAACGTTTATCACAGTTGTCAATATCTATATCATATAGAATTTATATATCAGAAACTTGTTATTTTGCCCCCAACTTCCTAAATTTCCGCTTAATATGAATGGACATCGGGATTCGGGAATCATTATCTGAAATCTGTGACCACAGATGTATTAACATATATTAATTTCCATGATTCATTCCGCCTTCCAAATGCGTTAGTTACATCACTATTGCATCAGCCTCGTGCTGCGCAGCTCTGTTCAGATAGTCAGACTGTTGCATGCACTGACTGACCTGTGCCTGACCTGTGCACTTTTATCAACAATCGCCTCGCATGATTCGCTCTATTCGGTCATGACCGTCATTGGTATAGGTTGATTATGAACAACGTGTTTATAATTTTAATTGTGCCATAAGTCAAGCTTAAAGCTGTGAGTAGCAAAAGTCGACAATGAAATGTCTGTGACATACAAGGACATTTATAATAGCCTGTCGCGTAATATTGTTTTTCATTGAACCCTCAAGATTCAGTAATCTCGAATGTAAGTCAGAAGACAGCATTAGGCCTACAGGAAAGTTGGACATTTTAAAACTAATTTGACTGAAATCCAATTGCGTTGTGACAAAATCGCAAATATTTCAAGTCAAATTAGTGTCAAACTGTTCAACAAATCGTTTTACATCATAGCATTCAGACTTCAAAATATAATTTTTTTAAACTTTTATAGACAAACGAGTACATATTTTGGAAACAATTTTGCTGGAGCATAGACAGCAACATCTTCCAGCAGAATTATTTCCAAATTGTGCACCATGGTCTTTGACTCTTAAACTCTTTGCTGCTGGCTCTGGAAAAGAATGGCATATCGTCGATATGCCATTCTTTTCCAACATGTATTTGATTTTGATCATTGAATCTTTCGGGTTCAACGTACAAACAGATAACAGTGCTACTACGCTAATTTGACATTTGTAGTTATGTAGTTTTCAAGGAAGTTGACATAGACACTATTTACAGCCATGAAACGCACACATACATCTAAAATCACAGCATTCTTCCCTAAAGCCAGAAGAAGTGATACTGATAGTACTAACGATGACAAATCTGAATGTCCAGAAAATGTTCAGGCCAATGACGCTGAATCGACTGCCACCGTAGCTGCATCGACTGCCACCGTAGCTGAATCGACCGCCACCGTAGCTGAATCGACTGCCACCGTAGCTGAATCGACTGCCACCGTAGCTGAATCGACCGCCACCGTAGCTGAATCGACCACCACCGTAGCTGAATTGACCACCACCATAGCTGAATCGAGTCAATCGACCGCCACGGTAGCTAACAGCTCTAGTGATCCTAGCAGTAACTTATCATTTGAGGCTGAGCTGACCGAGACAGAATCCAGCAATACGCACATGTCTGTTGAGCATGGATTATTGCCAAACGATCCATGTAAAAACCTAGAATCGGATGTGCTACTATCTCTTGGAGCCTGCCAACCAAGAAATGCTACATTTCCTAGTATTGTCGTTCACAATAAAAAACGAAGCTTCAACCCCAGTTGGTATGACACATACACATGGATAGAATATTCACCAACTCTGGACAGAGCATTTTGCTATCCATGTAGAGTATTCGCAAATCAGTGTTGGAACTTTTCAGAAAATGCTTTCACCTCTGATGGTTTTAATAACTGGCGTCGTGCAGCTGAGCGTTTAAAAAAACATGCACTGTCCAAGTGTCATAGGCAATGTGTCGAAATGCTCAACGTGCATAAAACTGGCAATCGTGTCGATGTAAAACTTAATTACCAGAGAGAACAAGTCCTGGCTTCGGAGGAAAATGAAAAACACCAAAATGTTAAAATTCTAGAGCGTTTAATTGATGTTGTAAAGTATTTGGCAACTCACAACCTACCATTTAGGGGGCATGATGAAAGTGAAACTTCACACAAGGGCAATTATAGAGACATGCTCTGCTTATTATCTAAGTATGACACAGTTTTAGATGACCACTTTACAACCGGTAATAAAAATGCTCAGGGTGCCTCGTCTGATATACAGAACATTATTATCGACTGTGTTGCGAACTGCACAACAAAAACATTATGCAACGAATTACGAGATGCTACATTTTATACATTGTTAATGGATGAAACCATGGACTGCAGTCACAAAGAACAACTGTGCTTTGTTATTAGATACGTAGATGCCAGTGGTGACATTCAAGAGCGTTTTCTAGGTGTCTGCCATCTTGACAGTGGACAAACTGCACCTCATATTGTTACACAGTGTACACAGTTTCTGGGATCAATGGACATCGACATAATGAACTGTCGTGGACAGGGATACGACGGGGCTTCAGTTATGTCAGGTGAAAACAATGGAGTGCAAGCTCTTGTGAGTAAGATTAATCCAAGGGCCCTTACGTTCATTGCTATGCCCAGAATTTAAATTTGGTGTTGGAATCGGCTGTGGACAATGTGAGACTAGCGCGTGACACATTAGGGACTGTAGGGAAACTCACCACATTTTTCAATGCTAGTGCCAAACGACATGATCTACTATTAAAACATCAAAAAGCTAAAGGTGTTCAATCAGTAACATTAAAATCAGCAACAGATGTTCGATGGAATAGTAAAATTGCTGGATTACGTGCTGTAGATACATGTTATGTCGCTCTTATAGATACACTAGAAGAAATAGCTGATGTTGAACATGATCAAAAAATCTGTGCTGAAGCGGCTGGGCTCCTCAGATCTCTACAGTCATTTGAGTGTGTGCTTTCTAGCCTAATTCTTCTTGATCAATTTGAAGCTACCCATGTTCTCTCCAGTGTATTACAAGCTAAGAACCAGAACCTTTCAAATGCTATGTCTTTAGTATCAAGCATTATAACTGTATTGGATACCCGCAAAAATGAATCAAAGTTCCAATTTTATTTCGATACTGCAGTGAAATTATGTGAACGCTATGGCATAACTGTGCCATAAGAAATCAGACAACGGCGTGTATCTTCAAGGATTGATAACAATAATAAAAATGCATCTGACATGCGTGACCCCAGATTGTACTATAGAGTGACGTTTTATATGTTCATCTTGCATAATATGACAGCAGAAATGAACCGGCGTTTCACAGGACGCAATACAATTATTATGTCTAGCATCAGTCTTTTGGAGCCAGCAGCAATCCGGGATAATTTACTTACATCAGATTCAGATTCAATATTAAAATTGATTGACATGTTTAGGCATGACATTACATCACCAGTGTCAGAGTTGAAAAATGAACTGACTGTTTTCACTGACTATCTAAAGATAAATATGGAACAATGTGAGACACTGCGTGATGTTATGAAATCTTTGTCACAGGCCAGTTTGAAACAAATGTTTCCAAATGTTTATCTGCTTTTCAAGCTTGTTCTTACACTTCCTGTTACCACTGCAAGTTGTGAGAGAACCTTTTCCACATTGACACATGTAAAGACAAAGATACGATCAACAATGGTGGAGAGTAGACTCAGTTCTCTCTTAATAATGTCCATAAACAAAGATATTGTAAACAAACTATCATCCTCAGAGATTCTTTCTGAATTTCGTTCACGAAATCCAAACAGCTGGTTCAAGACTGTGAATATCAGACCAAAGGATGAATGAAATGTAGCAAGGTAGGAACAGATATGGACATCATATGGTTACCATGTTTTTCACTGTCTGACAATTTGTGTTTGTGACTGCCCTATAAAATTTCAAACAGCCATAATCTCATATCTTAATTTTGCATAGTTATGAACCAAAGTGGCATTAATAAGTGACCGTGACGCGATGTGGCTACAAGAGTCCCCTCCAAAAACATTTAAAAAAGTTGATGCTCAGAGAAGCCCTCTGAGGCAAAATTTTCATTAGTTATTTCATATTTGGACTAAAGAAATGGTGAAAACTGTGTCTCAGAAGCCCTCTCTGAGCATCTATGTTTAAAAATTTTCAGGAGTGGGGTGGGGAGGAGTCCCCCAAACCACTGCAGTGGCGTATTTAGGGGGGGGGGGCATCGGGCCATCCCCCCCCCCCTGGGCCATAAAATTAAAAAAAATATATTATAGTTTTGTGAAAATAACAAAAGTACTAAAATTTTACCCCAGCGGCAGGTCTAAATTTCCCTGAGAAAATGCAGGAGAGGCCGCCTGAGAGCACCTAGATTTCACAATTTTCTGGGGGAGGACCCTAGACCCCCCCCCCCCGCCAGTGCCCCCCCCCATTAATTCCTGGCTTCGCCTATGCCTCAGATAACTTGTTTAGAGCAAAACTATTGCAATGCAAATATCTCTTTTCAGATCAACAGCGTCACGATCGCCGTTGTTTTTGTGATTGTAAATTAGGTCACCAGGCGAGCTCTCGACTATCGCGCGAAGTAGGCAGAAATCTGATTGGCTACCTCCAACCCACTAGCATAATGTTACTTCACATAGCGAGAAATCACAGGTCTGCAAGTACGGCCTCGAACAGCGTAGCTATATGTGAGTGGACGTATGTTAGTACGATGGATGATTCTACGTTCTTGCATTCCAGAGTTATGAGTCAAATTATTAAAAACAATAATTCAGGTTTCAAACTTCTATTCACTAGACCTTGCCACTTTATCAACCCATCCTATGACGTCATTATTACCACGCGACGTGTAAAATGACATCATAATGAATAATGTCATGAATGACGTCAATAACTACGTCACGAGCACATATTTGAAGACGGACTATGCGTTATTGTACGAATTGTATGTCTACTATTTAATAAATATTATGTTGAATATTTTGATACTAATTTGACTGGGCGGCCATAGGCGGCAACAGCATCAAGTCAAATTAGTTACAAATATTCAACAGCTTACCCGTATAGTTTTAAGGAAATTGATAGTTAGGGCATTCGGGGATCGATCAGTCCCAACACGGCGATGTGTGGGTGGAGCTTAGATAGAGATGGGCGGGGCATAGCTAAAACTGAAAAGGTCCATTACAGCGTATGTAAAAAAGTGGGCGGAGCTTAGCTAGAAATGGATCGTATATTGGGATATGTTGACGTAAACCTGAAGAATAACGCACGCTGCGATGTTTCACGAATCACGCTATAGTTTACTCTGAACACCCCTGTTTCTATAATGAGTTATTTAACTCTTATCAATCTGATGTCAAAATTAAAAAATTTCAAATTAAATCAAAACATAAATAAATTGGTGTACATTTTTTCAACAAATTTGGTGGAAGATGTTGAACATGCAGTTATTGACGCAGTAGTGGATAGAATATTGACATCATAGCGGTAAAGGTTAAGGAAATACGGCAGTGTATGTTGAAATGTTTTTACGAAACAATCCAGTGCGTGTAGAACTCTCATAAAATAAAAAAGTCAGGGTAGGGCGGGTTCGACGTTAGTTCATCATCATGATTCCGGATTGTATTAGGGCCGTGTGTGTTCTTCGTATTAATGGCGGGGCCGAGTTAGATAACTTCTAGTTTCCGTCAACCAGTTTGCACCAACAACATAAATTGGTACGAACATTTGATTTCATCACATTTCTGGGAAACCGTTTATGGTCGTTGATTGTACGCTAACGACGTATGTTTACGCTTTATTCCATAGGTCCCAAAAGATCCAATTCATGAATCCATTTCCTCACTCAATCATATGACGTCATACTCAACTACGCGATGTGTATACTGACGTCATAATCGTGATGTCATGAATGATTCGATTAGGCCCGTCTTTAACGCTTAATAGTCAGACGCGTTGCACGAATTGTATGTTTTTGCTATTTAAGAAACATGCTGTTGAATATTTTGAAACTAATTTGACTGGGCGCTGTTGCCGCCATATGCAGCAACAACACCCAGTCAAATTAGGGTCAAAATATTCAACACCTCGGTGCAAATTGATAGGCAGGGGCTCAGAGGTCGATCGATCCCAACACGAGCGCGATGTGGGTAGAGATTAGATAGAGATGAGCGGGAGATAGCTAACACTAGAAAGGTCCATTGCTTAGGATAGAAAAAATGTCGTTGCTGCCTGACATCTCACAACTACAATGCTATGCGAGTATCTTGGTATGAATGGCAAACGTAAATGGAGCTTTCCACTTTATCCATACATTATATAACGTCATAATCAACTACGTGGCGTGTAGAATGACATCATAATCAATGATGTCATGAATTACGTAGATAAGTACGTCACAAACGCATATTTGAAGACGGACTATGCGTTGCTGTACGAATTGTATGTCCATGCTATCTAATAAATATTTTGTTGAATATTTTGCAAGTAATTTTACTGGGCGTAGGCAGCAACAGTACGCAGTCAAATTAGTTGCAAAATACTCAACAGCTTACCTATATAGTTTTCAGGAAATTGATAGTTAGGGCATTCGGAGATCGATCAATCCCAACACGGCGAAGTGTGGTTGGAGCGTAGCTAGGGGTGGGCGGGGCATGGCTAAAACTAAAAATGGCCATTGAACATTATTTTAACGATTTTCTAGATCATCCTTTTCTTATCTCTTCCTCTGTATTCCAGCATAAATGGCATAATTATGCTCTATACTCTATAGCAATGGTTTGGCATGCAATGGCATTTAGAAACTGAGTTTCATTCTGGGATCCCGCATGCAATAATCTAGCTATTGTCGATATACACATAGTGCAATAACTATAGGCATGTTCCATACCTGAGTAAGAGTTAAATATAGTTGATGATTTGCCAGTTGAACACACCATTTTCAAATAATCTAGTACGAAAATCGTTTATTTAACCAACAAATAGTCAAATATACTTAACACGACATCAGTGGTAGACTGATATGATATTCTCGAATATTCTTGCATTTCTGAATATTTGACAATCATATATAGCCCCAACTTGGTGAACTAACTCTGAGATAGCAGCCGATATATATATATATATATATATATATATATATATATATATATATATATATATATATATATATATATATATATATATATATATATATATATATATATATATATATATATATATATATATATATATATATATATATATATATATATATATATATATAGAGCTAAATGGAAATCTCAACCTGTCAAAATAAGGATTTATTAAGGTTATAGTAATCTGACCGTTTTACCGATTTGCCTAAATATCAGTGTTGCACCCTCGTTTACAATGTCTGCAAGCGGGTTCCCGAGTTTCGTCCCAATACGCTGACACAATCCCCAAAATAAGCCACTGTGTGGAGCGAAGACCAAACGTTGATATTTAAGCGCGTGACCTCAAAAGTAGCTGCGCTGCGTCCATTTGACATAGACAAGCATGTGTTAAAAATAATCCAATAATATGTATAGTTAAGCCAAAAATGTATCATCAGCAGCAGACGCGAAGACGACGACGACGACGACGACGACGACAATGACGACAACGACGACGAGGAGGACAATGACGAATGCATGAATGAATGAACGAACGAACGAACGAACGAACGAACGAACAAACAAAATTAATAAATTGCCTTATTGGGGAACATTTTAACTGTCGGCCAAAACCTAGTCACCGAGTCGAATCTCTCCTATGCTATACTTACCATTGCAAATTGAAGGCTCATTTGGATCTGGTTGAGTCGTGGTTGTGGTTGACTGGGTTGTAGTTGTAGTCCTTGGCGGCGTTGTAGTGGTTGTTGTCTTTGTAGGGGTCGTGGTAGTTGTAGTAGGAGTTGTTGTTGTAGTAGTAGTTGTTGTAGTAGTAGGTGTAGTTGTTGTTGTCGTAGGAGTGGTGGTTGTTGTCGTAGGAGTGGTGGTTGTTGTCGTAGGAGTGGTGGTTGTTGTCGTAGGAGTGGTGGTTGTTGTCGTGGGTGTGGTGGTTGTAGTCGTGAGAGTAGTAGTTGTGGTCGTTGGAGTCGTGGTTGTGGTTGTAGGAGCGCGGGTTGTCGTGGTAGCAGCTGTACTTGGTGTAGTAGGAGTAGTAGTTGTGGTTGTGGTAGAAGTTGTGGTTGAGGGAGGAGTTGTGGTTGTGGTTGTGGTAGGAGTTGTGGTTGTGGTTGTGGTAGGAGTTGTGGTTGTGGTAGTTGTAGGTGTTGTGGTTGTGGTAGGAGTTGTGGTTGTTCTAGG
Organism: Chaetoderma sp. LZ-2023a; assembly: GCA_034401795.1. NCBI lineage: Eukaryota > Metazoa > Mollusca > Caudofoveata > Chaetodermatida > Chaetodermatidae > Chaetoderma > Chaetoderma sp. LZ-2023a. The sequence continues at coordinate 72,992,039 of CM067372.1, read as the reverse complement.
AGTTGTGGGTGTGGTTGTAGGGATTGTCGTAGTTGTGGTCGTTGTAGCAGTAGCAGGAGTTGTAGGTATATTTGCAGTATTATATCTGAAATGAGATGGAAACAGAAGGTTACATGGATTCAGGGTAGAATTTAAGGCAGCAAAACAAGTTCATTTGTACAGGGTCCCCAAGTTCACAGGGCCCGCAAAAAGTGATATTTCTCGTAAATTTGTGGGCCCTGTATAACCCCAAGTTACACGCATGGATGCCACACATATAGTACAACTTATAAATAAGTCAACGTGTTTCTAAAAAAACCCAATTTTGAACACGATGTAAAAGGTGTTCTGTTGAATATTTTGAACTTAATTGGATTGAAAGACATTGAGGGCCCCGAGGAACAAATTTCAGAAACTTTGCAAAGGGCCCCTTGAGCCCTAAGTTCTTCCCTGCATGGATAGATGTGTATCTAACTGCATTTAACACAACATAATAGCACTCCCTATGGTTACAACTCAAAGGAAACACCGTATAGAGTATGGTTCCACTGACGACAATCTAATTTTTCTTTTTTTGTGATAGTTAGCGACATCATATTTACGTACGTCGCGCGCGCGCACACACACACGCACGCACGCACGCACGTACGCACGTACGCACGCACGCACGCACGCACGCACGCACGCACGCACACACACACGTACGTACGCACGCACGCACACCCGCACGCGCACACAGACACACACACGCACACACAACGCACGCTTGTTCCATTGAACTATGTTTGATCAATGTTGGCTTTTGGAATGATCCCTATCCTGATAACGTTCTGGATATTCAGAGAGGGGTAGTGGATCAGCAATCTATTATTGCTTTTGTTATTGTTTTATAATATGCATTGCCATCTGTACCTAGACACGAATGTGTGCTATTAGTAACAGTCCTCGTGTATATGTGCTTACAAGGTATCCTTTAAAGCTTGAATAATTGGAAATGGTCCATCCCCACATATATTATTGAAATCGTCTTGTTCCATTGACCACACCATGCCACCGGCAAGGAAATTGTCGTTAATGTACTGGCCCTGTACGACATAGAATACATACATATTATAATTATCAATTGTATTAAATTGGAATCAACAACAACAACAACAACAACAACAACAACAACAACAACAACAACAACAACACAAATGACACCAAAGAAATTTGGCAGAAATTGACTTCTTAAAACAGCATAATCATCACTCAAACATGCGTTTTCTAAGGAAATGTCTGGTTGCCAATGCCTGAAATAGTACACCCGCTAAATATAAAATGGGAGAGGGTAGTTCACAACAATTACTTGATTTAAATCTATTATAATGTACTGAATGGACACACATCACAAACATGGTTCACTGTGGTCCATCTGTGTTGGTCATGCATTTATTGGTGTTTTGACGTGACTACAACCCATCCTGGCCATCACCGGCTAGTGAAGAGTCATGTCTTTACAACCTGGAAAGGAGTCTCATAATGTTGCATCCGTTCGTATGGCTGAATATTTTCCATAAGCCAAGAATGGCACAGCAACTACAAATGATCTAGACACAACCGAAGAAAATGTAGAACTTTTGTCACGGCTGTTAGATTTCCCATTTCCGCCTTAGCAGTTATCATGTCCGGAGCAATGGATACACCATTGCCGGAAATAATTTGTCTTATAAAATGTTAAGTTTCCTCAGTTTAATATCCAACAAATTGGTCCATTACATTTCTGGCCTTCTGCCATTTTAACCAATCATCCGCAGATGCACCCAACAGTTAATTCCATCAGATGTTCTCCTCCAGTAACATAATTTTCCTTCTCTGGTCATGGCAAAATGATCATCACTCACTTCATATAGCGATCCCGATCTATGTGTATATCTTTATTTCAATACCACTTGTACTATTGTTGCATATAGCCAATGAGTGTGCAAATGTGTCAAACTATATCTTTATGAATAAGATTAGTCTAACTTACAATGGAAAGCTAAATGAATATAAAAGGTGAGGCAATGCTCACAAGACTCACGACTGCTGTATTCACATTACGACCTATGACAGGCAACGTTCACAACTGCTGTTTACGGCTGCCATTGCAATAAATAATTAATATAATTCAGTTAGAGCTATCACTCCGTTTTCCTAACTTAAGAAGATGAGTCAAGGTATTTAGTACTATAAATCCAATCTCTGTGATTGCATACACCTAAGAGCTAACTAAAACTAAACACAGAGCGACAACTGTGCAAACGTTGTGATTGTTTAACCCGGCGTGTGTCAACAGCGCCGCAAAGCGCTCAAAATACTACCTGATGTATCAATTAAACATTTTGATGGTTAGTATTTTTCAAAATATTTTAATTTTAGGAGAATATTTTTGTAAATTTACCACTGAATGCTTTTTCACCGACTTGACCATTAACGGGGTAATGTTAAAGAAAATTAAAGATTTTTACTTAGCCAGTGTCTATTTGCAGGCCGAGAGAAGAGTATTTTTGAATATTTACCACTAGAATGACTGGCTCGGTTACCGAGCCAGTCATTCTAGTGGTAAATATTTAAAAATACGGTTCTCTAGGCCTTTCAAATAACCATGTCTGAAGACCACTGCAAAGTTGTTTTTGGTCAGTTTGACCATTAAAGTGTTAAGTTGACACAAGAGTGGTTAATAACTAACTATTGTTGCTATGGTTTCCTGGTTGCTCGTACTCTGTTGTTTGAACTGATGGATAGTCTCAAGAAGAGTTGAACCAGCACTTGCTGTTGTATCATTGAGGAATCTTACTAATATACTCTTGCTGTGTCTTATTGCACTTTATCACACTCGGATCAGGTCCCGTCTCGTCGTAATGTTCTACGTTACTTTCTGATATGAATCTCAGCATGATGCTCTTAATTCTGACTATGACTGCATGGTACCAGCACAAGCATATTGATTTCTGACGATCACTATATTAAGGAATATCAGGGTCACTCATGCTGGGTGATATAGTCCTAACAATGTGTGCTTTATTTCTTTTACAATTAGTAGACCCCTGATATTGGCGTCTATGCTATGAGCATGCAACTGTGCTTTCCAAAGGATCACACATAACTAACGAAATCGTGTCAAAAGACCTGTTTATTAAGTTTTCAGTTGGATTACATGGTTCTTCTCTTGACCAATCAAGAGATTTGGCTATCATGGCTAATTTACATAGGGTACTGTATATTATGGCTCAATATTATTTTGCATCAGATTCCTCATATAGGCGAAAGTCGTCTCTCGTACGGTGTTATGGTTCTGTGGCATGTGCACAACACACCGCTTACATCATCGTAATAGTTTGTTTGTTTGCATACAATAGACACCTATTTTCAGGTTCCCAGATGTCTTATCTAATTTAGCGCATCCTCAACAGAGTTTGTAAAGTAGTAATGTTACCTGGATCTCACAGTATTCTAATTGCCATAACCGCGCAACATGTTTTGTTATATTTATGAAACTATACCTTCTAGAAGGTTACCAATAAACAAATCAAGGGACTTCGCACTCTGTCTCTTCACCGAACAGCGAATGGAATTCGCTATCAAGAATGGAGACGGACCCATGTAAGCCATCCCTTCTTAACAATTTGACTAATATCAGGCAAAAACATCTTCTGCAGTGGTCTTGCGAAATCTGCATTTGCAAACCAGGAGAAGACTATTTTTGAAAATTTACTACTGGAATGACTGACTCGATAACTGAGCCAGTCATTCCAGTGGTAAATTTTCAAAAATAGTTTTCTCTTGGTCTGCAAATGGACATTTTCTATGAGAGAATTGTAATTTTCTTGTACAAATTCGAGAGTTAATGGGTTAATGAGCCGTCATACCTGGGATGGATATGGGTTTGTATGGTAATAACATGTAATTCGCACCTACTGAAGAAAGACAAGATGCTACATCAACACCTGTCTATATCAGACAAGTTATGAATCATTTTAATATGGTCACTAAAACAACTGACAAGTTATTATATGGTGCGGCTCATAAATAAGCTAAAACGTTTCCAAAAACAAAAATCAGAAACGTGTTAATTAGTATAATGGACCTTTCCAAGTTTATCCATCGATCATATGACGTCATATGATGTCCTAACCAACTAAGTGACGTGTGTGCTGAGGTCATAATCATTACGTCATAAATGATTCTATTTGGCCCGTCTTTAACTCTTAATAGGCCGACACGTTGTATGAATTTTAGGACTCTACTATTTAATAAACATGCTATTGAATATTTTGAAACTAATTTGACTGGGCTGTGTTGTTGCCATAGGCAGCAACAGCGCCCAGTCAAATTAGTTCCAAAACATTCAATAGCTTGCCTGTATAGTTTTCTGGAAATTAATCGGCGGAAAGTTCTGAGTTCGATCGATCCCAACACGGGTGAGGTGTGGTTGGAGCTTAGCTAGAGATGGGCGGGGCATGGCTAAAAATGGAAAGGTACATTCTGAACACTGTGCAAGAAATGTTCTGATGAACAGTGTGGACTTAATCTGCCTTAGACCGCAATGCCTTCCAATCAAATTAAGTCCAGAAACATTCAGCAGAACGTTTTATTTTGTTATTTCTGAGCCATATGAAATGGCTTTTGGGGTCACGACTTATGACAACCCATTGTAACGAACTTTGTGGACCCAAAAGCCGGTCTCTTTCAAAGACAGATTATAGTGTACATATTTAATCATCAATATTTTCTCACCTTCAATTGAGTACTCCTGATGTTATCGTATGTGATCCACGTGGTACCCAGCACAGCGTACGGCACAAGCGAATGTGGATCCCAAATAGTATTGGTTTCATCAGGAAGAATCTGGCTGCATATCTGTGGCACACAGAAAAACGTGGTACTGGTGTGTCGTAAATAAACATGATAAATATAGTCAACATGTCTATAATGGATAATTGAATTTGTGGCCAAAAAGAAGACTCTTTAAGATGTGCGATCTTAAATCAATGGCGGAATCCAGTTTTAGCTATGCCCCGTCCACCCCTAGCTAAGCTCCACGCACTCTTTGCTAGTGGTGGGATCGATCGATCCCTGCAATACCTGAATCTGAATGTCCAGAAAACTATACAGTTAACGTGTTGAATATCTTGAAACTAATTTGACTTGGTGCTGTTGCTGCCTATGACAGCAACAGCGCCAAGTCAAATTAGTTTCAAAATATTTAACAGCATGTTTAGTAAATAGTAAAGATATACAAATCGTTTAGGAACACTAGGTACGTCATCAACTATGCGTTCGTAAAGAACTTGGCTATGCCATTCGTGACGTACTTGATTGCGACGTGATCCTGCAGGTTACGACGTCATATGATTGCTGTATAAACTGGAATCACCAATTCGTCTTAAAGCGATGCTAATCTCATCTCAAATGTTATACTGCACGGAAGGACTCTGGTTTATAGATTCCAGATCATTCATATCATGTCATATTCCCGTTTTTGTATCACAATTATCTGCTTTGTTACCTGCGCAAATGCTGAACAGTGACCGCCACCATTTTGGCTCCTCAAGCGATAGTGTTTGATGTCATGTAAGTGCCAATGCATTACTGACCAAAACAACTTTGCAGTGGCCTTCAGACATGGCTATTTGAAAGGCCTAGTGAAGAATATCGGTAACCGAGTCAGTCATTCTAGTGGTAAATTGAAAAAAAAAATCTTCCCTCGTCCTGCAGATAGACACTGACTAAGTAAAAACTTTAATTTTCTTTAACATTATCCCTTTAATGGTCAAGCCGGGAAATTAAAATCTTTTGAAAAATATTGACCATAAAAATGTTTAATTGATATATCAAGTAGTATTTTGAGCGCTTTGAGGCGCTGTTGACATAAGAGAGTGTTAAGGATTTACTTCTATTACTCTCTTTCTACAGAGTGCAGTGATTGGATAGCGATGTGGAATTTCTAGTAACTAAGAGTGATTCTTTGCAAATTATTCTTTTAACCCTTCGAATTCGAGATGTCCTCAATACGATAAATTGTTTACAACAGTATGGATAGGTATAAGTCAGGGTTTATACGCTGCCTCCACTTGCGTACATTGTCGACTTTCAAACTTTGACAGTTGAACTATTCTTTAGAATATTCAACAAGCTAATGGAACGCTCTTCTTGAAATTCAAATATTGAAACGTCAGAGATCAAAACAGATTCTGGTGAGAACAATACACGGCCAAATAAAGATAAATTTGCCATAATACTTTTAAGTAATTGATCAATTAATTAATCAAAGGGGCACTCACAACTTTTGTCATTGGTTAATGAGACAATGGTTCTTGGCATTAGTGACCAATAATGAGGGCATCCTTGTCACTAATGATCAACAGGAGCAAACACAATTGGTCAATATACCAAGCAAACTCACGCCATTGACCAATGGGGCAATGCTCCTTGTCATTATTGAACAATGAGGCCTGCCGCTAATGATCAACTAAACAAGTGTCGCTGCCACTGTTGTCTAACGGCCAAAATGTAGCCAATGCCAGTGATCATTGCGTCAATGGTCCATGACAAAGGGCTGGACCACTGTGGAAAGCTAGCTAAAGGGACAACATAACATATGTTATTTTCAAGCAGGCAATGGTTGCAGGCAATCATTTGGTCAGGAAATACAAAAACATTGACATCTTTGCGACTATTTACCAACAGGATAGGTACCATTTACCTATCGGGCCAACGCTCCCTGACACAATTGACCAATGATTCAAGTGTTCATAAAAATGAGGTTCAAAATACTCAACAACATATTTAATAAATCATATCGGATTATGGTGTTTTAGGTCTTCTTGGTTTTAATAATAAAGAAGCGGTTCTGACCTCAAACACTGCTAGGCATGAATTTTTACTGTTATAGTAATTTGAATGGAACTGGTTGAACAATAAGGAGGCATATATCCTCAAGCTATTTATGTTCTGTAGCCAATGGACCTTTCCAGTTTTAGTTATGCCCAGCCCATCCCTAGCTAAGCCCCAACACTACATCGTTCGTGTCGGGATCGACCGATCCCTGAACTCCCTGACCATCAATTTCCAGAAAACTAAACAGATAAGCTGTTGAATATTTTGAAACTAATTTGACTGGGTGCTATTGGCAGGAACAGCGCCCAGTCAAGTTACTTTAAAAAAATTCAACAGCACGTTTATTATATAGTAAAGACATACAATTCGTACAACAACGCGTAGCGTTCGTGAGGTACTTAGCTACGGCATTCATGGCTCTTGGCGTACCATGTTAAAACATCATACCTTTATTTATTTAGTCCCCTACGTTCGCTTCATTAGGTTCACTGGTGCAGATGATATTCTAAATGTTAAAAACCTTGAGGCAAATGAAGCGCATTTATGTGTTCGAGCTTGTCTAAAATAAAGGGAGTGTTGAAAGGGACAACACCTGTATAATGATCTCATAATGGACCTTTGCATTTTAGCTATGCCCCGCCCATCTCTAACTAAGCTCCACCCACACGTCTCTCGTGTTGGGATCGATCGACTCTGAACTCCCTGACTATTTCCAGAAAACTATACAGGCAAGCTATTTAATATTATGGCAGCAACAGCGTCCAGTCAAATTAGTTCCAAAATATTAAACAGCATGTTTATTACATAGTAGAGACAAACAATTCGTACAACGTGTCGGAATATTAAGAGTTAAAGACGGGTCAAATAGAATAATTTATGGCGTAATAATTATGACGTCATCATTCACGCCGCTTAGCTGATTATGACGTCATATGACGCTACATGATAGCTGAATACGCTGGAAAGGTGAATTAGGACACGTGACTCTCATGGGTTAAAGGGGTTAACGATTGCGGAACATAGTAGAGTTGTATGTTGATGTTCGGCAAGAAAGCTGCAACTTTGAGCAGCATTCCGCCTTCAACTAACCTCACTGTATTTATATGTCTCTGGATATACATAAGCCGCCGGTGAACCCCAGCCCTTTCGTGATGTAGTTAACTTAAAATTACGTGAATATATTGGGGCGCCTGCAACCAATATTCTCTTTGGGGCTCCTTTGCTGTTCCAATACCGCATGGCGAAATCCTAAAATATAAAATAATAATAATAATAATAATAAAAATAATAAAAATAATAATAATAATAATAATAATAATAATAATAATAATAGTAATAATAATAGTTTCTAAATATTCAACAGCATTTTGGCAAGTACGTAGCGAATTTATTATATTTCGGGATGACAGTAGTAGTAGTAGTAGTAGTAGTAGTAGTAGTAGTAGTAGTAGTAGTAGTAGTAGTAGTAGTAGTAATAGTAGTAGGAGTAGCAACAGCAGCAGCAACAGCAGCAGCAACAGCAGCAGCAACAGCAGCAGCAACAGCAGCAGCAACAGCAGCAGCAACAGCAGCAGCAACAGCAGCAGCAACAGTATTAGTATTAGTAGTAGTAGTCGTTGTAGCAACAGCAGCAGCAGCAGAAGCAGCAGCAGCAGCAGTAGTCGAAGAAGAAGAAGAAGAAGAAGAAGAAGAAGAAGAAGAAGATGAAGTAGAGGACGAAGAAGAAGAAAAAGAAGAAAAAGAAGAATTTCCTCTTGTAAATATCCAAAACGTGGTCTATAGATAGGTTGTGTGTCGCTTGTTTCGAATGCTTGCGAAACCCAATGTATATATACGGTGGTGAGGTGATGATATGACACTGATGTCTCTGATATTAGCTCGGGAGAGAAATAAAACTCTAAGTTCCAAGCATAAAGGAGGAATCCGATCTGTCACTCAAGTATGTGGCATCCCAGTCAAGTACGTCACATGTAGGCTGAAGTCACCATCATGTGTACGATTGATGGATTTACTATTTAATAACCATTTTATTGATTATTTTGAAACTAATTTGACTTGACGCTGTTGCAACAGCACCAGTCAAATTAGTCTCAAAATATTCAACAACTTACCTGTATGATTACCTTGAAAATGGAATTCTGAGAATTCAGGGTTCACAGGATATAATCGATGCAAACATATGCAAAACACGGGTGGTGCTTAGCTAGAAATGGGTGGGGCATTGCTAGAAATGGATAACCCTCTATTGAGTGTATTCAGATACACTTAACAGTAGTTGTCCTTTTTAGTAACGCTTTCATAGACAATTCTGGATAATTGGAAAACAATTTGAATTGAAGCCGTTGCTCCCAGACACATTGTTTTCAGAATGTTCAACACAATCATAAGTTTACTAATAATGTCCTACTTTTTCGATCGGCTGTGATATTTGTCAACGTCTTCCTTGTCCGATTATTTGGCGTTATGGTGATTTCATGGCTTAAAGGTCTAGCCTTCAAATAATTATTAGCATGTTTGTCACGTGCCTATTCTCTACATGGTAAATCCATTCTGCTAATGCCAATATAGTCTGCTATCTTAGATTCAAAAGCAGGATATAATGTTCACTTGTGGAAGAAATCACCAAATTTGGCACAGATGACCTTTGACAGGTACTAATCAAATCCTGATATCGGACACACATTTTGAATTGGTTAACACCCCATAATTAGCATAAATCCAAAATGGCCGCCGCGGTTATAGGTTAACAACAATATGTGCCATATCTCACTGAATAATAAACGTATTGTGATGAGATTGGTATGCATTGCGATAGTTTTTGGGATTCCCGATCGACTGGACATGTCCAGTCACGGGTCACGAGATGATGGTCAAGGTCGAGTGTTTTTTCGTCTAAATAGCTATAATTGATCAGTATGTAAAGGTCAGACAAATTTTTTAGGCCCAAAGATATAATTCCCGATGGAACTGTATTTCCTCTTCTTTTCGTTCGCTGATCATACCGCCAGTCCTGTAAGTGACTATCGACATGATCATATGCGTTAAGTGCGTGGATCCATGGTTTATTAGAGTGCGCCGTGCGGCCTGGAACCTCCGTCTTCAGCACTCGAGGTTTCTGTCAGGGTTACCTCACCCTTACCTCCTTTAGTCGCCTCTTACGACACGCAGAGGATACGGAAGGTGCATTCTAAGCCCCACCTACAGGGCAAGATGGAACTGTATTATTGTAAAGCTTTTTAATTTGTTAATAAAGTCTGCGGTTTTCATGTGCATTCTCGAAGCGTTGGGTAGTAAGCAGTCTACTGTTTTATATGTCTATGGCCGCGTGTATGCCTACCGTGTAAAATTGAATTAGGTCGAGCTGATGGCATGGTAAAGGGCACCACGTGACAAGGACGCACTATTCACATTGCTTTACAGCATTGCCACTTTCGATTCTGCGAAAGGAGCATACACAAAGTACAGTAGTGACTGTCAGGAGGATGGAGATGAACTCCTATCATTCGAGTCATGGTGTAAGCACAAGGAAGAAGCATGCCCTCAGTGCAAATACTGGCAGACGGCTTATGATATGAAGATGTGCCCGCTGCGCTTTGTGCATTCTATTCGTGTCGGAGACTGGGATATGTATGTCAGAACTTTAGATTAGATTGCAGATTGGGCATTTATTCTTGATCACTACCATTATGCCCGCTGGCTTCCAGTGCATGTGCGTGATATGCTAAGCCGTCGCATAAAACATCCATACCTCTAGAAGCAGTTTGCTGAAGGCTTCTTCACGATTGCCAAGACACAAAATCCATTCTCTCTAATCGAATTTAACCAGACCCACGAGCAACCGAATAAGGAACTGAAAATTCATGGTGGTACCCTGAATCTGAATGATGAGTGTGTTTTCACAGAGTTGTCCGTTATTGGTCCAGAAGTTGCACGGGTCATCGCAGAGTTTGAGACTGGTATGAGTTCAAGCAGGAGCTCTGTTTATAAACATCATGATCAGAATCCATGCATCCAGAAAAGGTTTGCAAAAGACACCAAAGAACTTGTCGCAGCATTCCAAGAAGCAGGAAATCCCATTGATGAGGGCAGTGACGAAGTCATAATTCTTGACACTAAAGAGTTCATGTCAAAGGATGTCACCCACAGTATTATGTGTGCTCATTTGGAGGGAAAAAACCAGCATTCAGCTTTCGTGAAGGAGCGCCTGGAGTCTCAAGCAGTCTCTTTCCATGAACCAATTAAGATGAACAAAATCCCGCTTCCCAGCAATCGGCACAAAAAACCCAAAAGCAGGCACGTCGATGGCCTCAAAGAAGACGTGAATCTACCATGGCAGGTCTATATCGCAATGCATGTCAGGGAAGGACATACTGACCGCCTTTTTGAAGTGGAGAATGCTGATGCCCCGCCATCCTTATCAAAGCATGGCGACCTGCGAAGTGGCCAAAATCTGATCTCATACCTTAGAAACAGACTCGCCATCTGACTGATAAAGCTGACGTGAAACTTATTGATGGTGCTGGTATGGTGAAGTTACTAAGACCGGAGAGAAGCATCAAAACATTCAATGATTTTGCTAAGAAGAATGTTATTCCTTTCATTGAGAAGCATATGGCCATGACCAAATGCATTGATGTCATCTGCGACAGGTATTTATCAAACAACTTGAAAGCGACAACCAGGGAGAAAAGGGGAGCAGGAGTCAACGATTACCAAGTGATGCGAATGGGAAAATGTCGAAGAACTGGACCAGCTATCCACGCAACGAAACCAATATGGTGGAACTGTTCCAATAGCTATCAAAATTGATCGCACCGTCCATCTTCTGTGAGGAGAAAGTAGTTATTACAACTATGAATGAGCTCGTCCTCTATAATCCTGCACCATGCGATGATAACCTTGTGATTGGGTCCGGTTATTCTCTCAGCCCATGCAACTATGATGAGTTTGATATTAGAGTTATGTTGCATGCAGCTAAGCAGTGCCAGAAGGATACAAACGCATACTGATTATCGCAAACGACACCACTGATATCCTTGTCCTGGGTATTGCTTTCTTTACTGAGATTGGGGCAGGGAAACTATGGGTGTCAATTGGAATGGGCAAGAAATTAAAGATATGTTTCCATCCACGAGATCTGCAATACCATGCATCCTACAAAAGCACGCCCGCTCCCCGTAATCCATGCCCTGAAAGGGTCTGATAACACATCCTTCTTTTCTGGTACAGAGATGAAGTCAGCATATGGAAAGTGGAGTACAAGGTCGGAACCTACAAACGTGTTATGCTGCCTAATGGAGAGACCACTCACATTATCTTCAGGGGACATTAAGGTAATTGAGAGTTTCGTCATCTCGCTATACTCTGTGTCCTGTCCTCTGACAGAAGTCAACCAAGCATGCCAGCATATATTCGCTCAATCCTCTCGTACGTTCGAGTACCTGCCACCAGCTAGAGCTGCCATGATAGAGCATGTCAAGAGAGTGCCTTATCAAGTTGGATATGTGTGGGGGCAATCTCTCGTGGCCAAACAAGTTTTGCCGTGTCCAGGCTCGTGGGGTTGGGTTAAATCTGAATCTGGTTGGGTGCCTTTCTAGACCCCTCTCTGTCGAGCAGCAAAAGCATTGGAAGAACTGGTCTCTTGCCGCTGCATTACACGCTGCACAGGAAGGTGCTTCTGCTATAAGAAAGGGGTCGTGTGTACAGGTAGATGCAAATGTGGAGGAGGCTGTCATGATCGTCCCGGCCCTCCTCCCACACCAACATGTAATTGAACGGCACATAAATGTTGATGACCTTGGATTCCCGGACTTGATCTTGATATTATTTAGACAGTGAGTTGCATTCATTTTATTATAGCATCAGCAGCCACAGCATACAATAAATTGAACACAATGTAAAATGTCAAAAAGTCAGTTTTATTGGCGATTTATAGCGATTTACAGCCAAAACATTTGCCCTTGACCGTTATATGGCGACCTTTCTTTTGGATGATAAGGAAAACAGGTGATCGGACATCACCAAATCTATAAGACTGCATACCAAACATATTGGAATCACATTACTATTAGCTAGCTAGGCTTGTCATTCATGATTCTGATGATGTTGGTTTTAGCAATATACGGATCGTGCGACACGTAAAGTGTCACGATCTTGATCTTCCAGACGTGATCTTGACATCATGGAGACAAAGTGATACATTTATACTTTTAGTATAGTCTGATCTGTCCTGCAATAGATTTAACACAATCTAAAATGGTCAAAGGTCCGTTTTATTGGACGATTTATAGATATTTTTGGACCGAATACCTTTGACCTTGACATTTTCTGGTGACCTTGACAGTGGATGAAGACAAAAACCTCTCCAATCGACCGGGCATCCCGAAGACCATCAAAAACATACCAAACTCACTGGAAACTGTGGATTGCTAGTTAGGATATGGCCATATTCGGTTTAGCTTATATTGGCAGCAGCCGTTTTTTGGATTTATGCTAATTAGGGGGCGTTACCCAACCCCAAAATGTGTATCATATATCAGGATTTGATTAGTACCTGTCAAAAGTCATCTGTGCCAAATTTGGTGATTTCTTCCAAAAGTGAACATTTCAACCTCTAAGACTAATATGGACAACCATCAATGATACCAGGAGGGTGGGATATATAAGAATCGCTTTGCTCATTATGTTTACGTTGGTAAAATATATCATAGTAGTAGAGGTTTCCGCATGGGATGATGAGTCTGAATGCACGAGAGAGGTCATATGGCCATCCAAAATTGAAATGGATCGTTTTGATTGGTCGAGAGGCTTTCCACCTAAACCAGTTGTTTATCATATACGGGCATGGCACATGGATTAGCCCACGAAGTGCTCTTTGTAAAAAGAAACATTGTGTTGAACAAACACAACCATGTTTGTCGGGTACAAGATGACTGAGAAATAATGAACACACTGAAATGGTACTTAAAATATGCAATGACAAAGATACGGTTGGATGGATGGATGGATGAAACGATGAGTGGATACCTGAGTTTCATTAATCAGATGATTGGTGATAGATTGCAGTCAATATAATTACCACATTAAAATCGCCTCTCCAATCCGTTTCCTCCGGCCGCTTATAAAGGGGGCTGTTAAATCCTGTATTTGGTGACCATCCGCCATTGAAATCATATGTCATCACGAAAATATAGTCCAAGAAACTGTGAAGAAAGATCAACTACTTCAGCCACATTATATACACATGCACAGTTGAATGGACTTTCCATTTTAGCTAAGCCCCACCCATCTCTAGCTAAGCTCCACCCACACCTCACTCATGTTGGGAACGATCGATCTCTGAACTCCTTGACTATCAATTTCCAGAAAACTATACAGGTAAGCTATTGAAAATTTTGGAACTAATTTGACTGGGCGTCCAGTCAAATTAGTTTCAAAATATTCCAACAGCATGTTTATTAAATAGTAGAAACATACAATTTGTACAACGTGTACAACGTGTAAGAGTTAAAGACGGCCCAAATAGAATCATTTATGACGTAATATGTATGACGTCATCCTACACGCCGCTTAGCTGACTATGACACCACATGACGCGAGATGATAGATGGATACACATGTACAGTTGAATTATCGCTCCACATGTTTCTACTCGCTACTTGAGGTTCATTTTCGAAGAAGTCTTGGTATAAGCTGTCGCTCCCCAAGCGACAACAACGTCATCATAAACTCGTTCTACATATATAGCTAGCACCTGAGTGAAGCTAAGCACTTATTACACCATGGGTTGAGGAGAATTTTGTCAACCCACTCTCTTCGAAAATCTTGATATTTCCTTGGCTATTGACATTTCCTTCAGACATAGCCAATGCAATTCTCCGGGACCACAAGAAGATACCAGCAGTAGAGGCCGTATGAATAGTGAAAATTACCACTTGACTTTGAAACACGTCCTCCCAAAGTTAAGAAGCTTCCTTAGCAAGCAGAACTTAAACTATCACACACATGCACTAACGTACATGTGCATGTTCAGACAGACAGGCTGATAGACTGACCGACCGACCGACAGGCAGGCGGGAGCTTGAATTCAAAGACCTAACAATGGTTTAATAAATTTAAGCTACATACACGACCTAATTCTATACTGACGTGCTAATCGTTGGAATATCATATGCGTGGTCTATAGTTCCCTTTCCCGCTGATACAGCAGCTGTGAGCTCCAACCGTCGCCGTCCAGTTGCGTTAGCATCTGCATCAAAAGCTGCTCTCAATGTCTGAAACATGAAACAAGAAGGTTAACTAATAAATTTAACTGTGAATTCATTTCTGCGGACTACATATTCCACAGGGTTTAAATCCGGATATACTAAAAATTTTGAAAACAGTTTGACTGAAAGTTGTTGGTGGTTACGCCACCAACAACTGTCAGTCAAATTGTTGTCAAAATATTCAGCTGGTTCAGAGCTATTGCCGATTGAAATTAGTGGCTGGTGGCTTGCAGCATTGAGACAGTTAATCGCCTAGTATTGTTATGTTTGCGGGTAGTCTTTATATTTAGTTTGAAAAAGGCCACGAAACAACACACTGTGAAATTTGGGGGATTTCCTAGAGCGAGATGAAGTCCGCTATCCATGTCCGTCAAATAGTACGTAGTCTGTTTAAAATGTTCTTGCAAAAGTCGTGAGCTTATTGTTATGTACCGGCCTGCATTGTCTTACTCCGGTCCTCGTTTCCGTCCTAGTTTTTCTCAATACAGTCTTATGCAATCATATTAGGAAGCACCAAGAAGGCCATATAGGATGTCGCCTGAAATGTCGCTGAGGGCAAAAGTAGGTCGTGAATGCATATAACACAATGAAAATGATTATGTTCCTTACCGACAGGAAGTCGTTGAACTGATTCTTAAATCTAGGATACTCCCAATCAACGTCTAAACCATCAACATCGAATCTCCGCATGTACTTCACAGCGTTCTTAGCAAATTCCTCCCTGTATGCCCGATTCTTTGCCACTGCTTCGAATTTCATTACGCCATGGTTCCAGCCACCCACCGCGATCAATATTTTCAGGTTTTGATTGATGTTATCACGCAACGAGATCAGGCCTGGAAGCCTGAAATAGATCGAATATTATCGAATAATGATTTACAAATATTATTAACATTTGTGGGATGGTTATATATGTTATAGCTTATGGGATATACGAGTCACAACGGCTAATCAAAGGCGGCAATGAGGATGAAACTCTACTTATATTATTGAGAAAATGGTGCCATCGGAAACTGAACACCACGTAATGGACCTTTCCATTTTTAGCTATACCCCGCCCCTCTCTAGCTAAGCTCCACCCATACCTCGCTCGTGTTGGAATCGATCATTCGCTGAACTCCCTGACTATCAATTTCCAGACAACTATGCAGGTAAGCTGTTGAATATTTTGAAACTAATTTGACTGGGTGCTGTTGTTGCGTATGGCAGCAACAGCGCCCAGTCAAATTAGTTTCAGAATATTCAACAGCATGTTTATTAAATAATAGAGACGTACACTTCTTACAACGTGTCGGACTTTTAAGAGTTAAAGACAGTCCGTATAGAATCATTTATGACGCAATGATTATGACGTCATCCTACACGCCGCTTAGCTGATTATGACGTCATAAGACGTCATTACCTGTAAAGGTCCATTCATCATGCCACAAGACATCCTTCTGCAAAACATCTAAACCCTTTCGTGTGACTATTGTGCTTTAAGGACCATGAATAATGGTGGACGACGGCAAAGTAATTTAAAAGCCATTCTGGTGTAATGGTTCCAGTATAATCGCCGACAGATCTTCTTTATCTGTGTATCTATTACTTCTGCATGTTTATTGTGGATAAGCCGCCACGAAACAACACACTGTGAAATTTGGGGGATTTCCTAGAGCGAGATGAAGTCCGCTATTTTTTGACATCACTAAATAACATTCTAGCCGTTTACGATAGAAATTCTGGAGCTGGTTTCGCCTTCTCCGTCAATCACTATCTTCGCACTGGAATATCAGAAACTTACGATAGAAATTCTGGAGCTGGTTTCGCCTTCTCCGTCAATCACTATCTTCGCACTGGAATATCAGAAACTTCCACGAATCTGCTGTATGATAGGTTTACATAATTATATTGTTCAGTGAGAAGCATTTCTTCTTGCAATGTGGTGTCATAATCGGACATTGCCGACTGGCTGATGTTTATTTTGTTGTAGATGTGTGTTTTCATCATGATGACTTGATCATCCCTACTCAGGCGTATGTATCTATCACAATCGTTGTGATTAGGATGTCGCTTATGCCATTCCCTCCACGTTAGAGTCTTGATGATCGTAATTTTTAAAAAACTTATTGACCAATAAAGGGATCCATTTCTATCTAAGCGCCGACCACGTTTTATACGTGTTGGAATCGATTTAAAACTTTTGAAACCAGAATCTAATTTTTGAGGTAATTATATAGGTACCGGTAAGCTGGTGAATATTTTAAAACTAATTTGACTGGAGCCATGGGCAGCAACTGCTCCAAGTCAAATTAGTTTTAAAATGTTTAGTAAATTGTAAATTCGTCAAAGACATATAATTTGTAAACTAGTGACGGACTTTTCAATTTTCGTAGCGGAGCTATAGGCCAACGTAATTTTGATTGTGACGTCAGCTAACTAGTTAAATAATTGATTATGACATCAGCTACTTGAGTGACAGATCTGATCGCTCGATTGGTTGAGTTTTCCTGCCATCTTTTATTAGTCTCTGAGCTGTTTCAAGTCTCTTAACTCTACAGAGAGTCGGAATCCAGTGAAATGTCATGCTTCTATGTGTGCATGCTATTAAGCGTTAAAGACGGACTAAATCGAGTCATTCATGCTATAATTAATTATGACATCATCATACACGTCACTTAGTTGATTATGACGTCATATGACGTCAGATGATGGATGTATACACTGGAACGGTCCATTGAATTGAATGCAATTTACCGTTAGTGATTTCTTCTCCAGATTGGACTGCGTTCCTTTTGCTCAAGAATCATTCTGTAGATATTGTGATACACATAAGAGAGTATTGTCATATAAGGATACATCTACTTCAGCTGAGCTAAATTAAGCATATCTAGATATTGTTTGTTTTTTCTAATTCAAATGGTTAATACCGAGCGACCAGTGATGATGTCGTGGACTAAATGAAATCATGTGCTCATTTTAGTCATACGCCTATAGTACAGGCTTACGACGTTTGCTGGTATGTGTGAATGGGACACGTTTGTTGCACCCTATTGAGTAGTAGTTACGCCACATCCCGTAGAGTAGCACGTCTCTACTACAAGGCGACCGTTGTCTATAGGTTGATCTACGATTGAGGTAGGATAATGCCAGTTATCATATTATGCCCCAATCGTACATTAGACCCATGAGGCAGGTACCAGTTGAGTATGTTGCTCTGAGAGGCTACATGATTGGCATGGCTGGAATCATAGATTGCATTAATAGACGCATCAATTGATAGAACAATTGATAGTCGATTCCGACTCTGGCGACTCGTTAGCTAATGGCACCGAATCTCATCTTTCCGGTAAGATATAGCTGATGCAGTCGACACTCATTAGTTGCTAGACCATCTGTTTTGGATGCATTC
The DNA here is from genome assembly GCA_034401795.1 of Chaetoderma sp. LZ-2023a. NCBI lineage: Eukaryota > Metazoa > Mollusca > Caudofoveata > Chaetodermatida > Chaetodermatidae > Chaetoderma > Chaetoderma sp. LZ-2023a. The sequence goes on along the minus strand of CM067372.1, from coordinate 72,973,541 downwards.
TCGTGAGAATACTATTGTGGTAAATTTTCAAAAATAGTATTCACTTGGTCTGCAAATAAACAGTTCTCAAGACAATTGCAGAGGAAGTATTGGCTGGTTTTACCATTGTAAAGCACACTTTGACGCAAGAGGGGTTAAATTATGAGCCTGAATCAGATGTGTTGTTCTGTTTTCACAATTGACGTTTACCCATGTTGCCCGAGTTTTGCTTTACGAACTACAAGCCATGCCACTGGCCATTTTTATTGAGCTATCGGAATGAACGGATCCGATGTGTCACTCAACTATCTGACATCGTAATTAAAATACCTCGCTTGTTAGCTGGCATCACAATCAAAATGACACATATCCATCAGTAAACTAGAAAAGTCCTTCACGAAAGTGTCCGAACTGCGTGTCTTTGATGAATTTACAAGTTAATAAATATTCTGTTGAATATTACATTTTGAAACTAAGTTGACAGGGAATTGTTGTTGTCAGAACTCCCTGAATATCAATTTCCAGAAAATTATACACAAAAGTTGAACATACATGTTGAATATTTTGAAATTAATTTGACTGGGTGCTGTTGCTGCCTATTGCAGCAACAGCGCCCCGTCCAATTAGTTTCAAAATAGTCAACAGAATGTTTATTAAATAGTAAAGACATAGGCCTACAATTCGTACAACTGAGTTTTAAATGTTCCTGACGGACGTAGATGCGACATTCATGGCGTATTTTAATTGTGACGTCAGTCTACCTGAGACGTATTTGATTATGACGTTATATATTTGACTGACAGATTGGACTCCTCTATTGCAACACCTGTCCACGAGGGAGGGATATATTCTGACTTGAATCACCGGTTCCAATTCAAATTAGTTCCAAAAATATTCAGCAGTCTACTTCTATAATTATCTTGAAATTGATGATGTAGGAATTCCTACACTTTCTATACAATTTTGCAATAGAGGAGTCCAATCTGTCAGTCAAGTATATAACGTCATAATCAAATACGTCTCAGGTAGACTGACGTCACAATAAAGTACGTCATGAATGGTGTATCTAGGTCCGTCAGGAAATTAAAAACTCCGTCAGTTGTACGAATTGTATGTCTTTACTATTTAATAAATATTTTGTTGACTATTTTGAAACTAATTTGCAATAGGCAACAAGAACACCCAATCAAATTAGTTTCAAAATATTCAACAGCTTACCTGTTTCTGGAAATTGAGATTCATGGAGTTCATGGTTCGATGGATCCCAACATGGACAGAACGTGGACGGAGCTTAGAGATCGGTGGGGCATAGCTAAGAGTGGATTCATCCATTAATACTCACACGTCTGTCTCATCACTGGAGTCAAACATAGCCAGTTCGTATGGCCACGCGTTACCCACGTAAGCGAATGATACAATGATGTGTGTACAGAGGTGGGCGTCTTGGGGGCGAGGCCTATAGTATGCTGGAGCATACTTCCCCCAGGTGCCGTAATAACAAGCAAGGACCTTTGGACCTGAAATGGAAAACAATAAATACATTTATGCTGGAGGCATGGACGTAACAATGGTATAACCATCACATTACTGAGTCAATCTACTTTACAAGCAGCAATTGTAAAGATGGTGGTGAAAGTGTTGGAGATCGTGGTAGTAGGTACGCACGCACGCACGCACACACTCACTCACGCGCGCACGCACATAATGTAGTTCGATTCGACCGGTCAGGTGCCGGCCGTACCAGCTAAGCTGTGTACGCGCCGCCCGTCCTGGGTTCGTTCCCTGAACACGTCCCCCTGGGTAGATTTATAAGCGTATATTGGCCTGTGGGAGAGACTTCGTCGTAAAAACGACAAAGTTCGTTAAAACGCGTAGCGCTCATGCACGCTCTTACCACTGCATAGACAGAGCGCGTATATCACGTCCAAGATAGGATAGCACTTTTAGTATACCGAGGAGGTACAATGTAATCCTTTATAATTACTTGTTCCCGCCGAATCTGGTATGACTCAAGACCAGAATTCGACGGGCTTTCCAAATCTGTAAACCATTTCAAAATCGGTTAAGAAATGGCTGAGTTATCCACGGAAAACCCCTTTGATTATCTTCAAAATATTGCTGTGACGTCATAACCACGTGTACGCCAAAGTTCTAGGATGTTCTGCGTCATTATTAGCTGCGAGCTGATTGGCTATTGCTCGGCCGATGATTGGTTGAGGCCTGCGCCTATGACGTCACGAGTAGTATAAAAGGAGATGGAATCCAGAGGTCGAGAGCATCCTCGGCCAGGGGCCCGAACAGGTTGGATCTGTATGCAGCTACGATCAGCGAGACAGGTATTAAATATATCACCTCTGTCTCCGAAAGTTTCTCTCCCGTAGCCTGCGGCAGCTACCCAACCCGCCACACCATAAAATAATTTTGTATCTTCCGATTGTTCGGGAGCATTTTTGGAAACTTTTGATAATATTGTTCTCGACTGAATAAAGAGCTAACTCGGAACACAATCTTGCGGTGAGGCATTTCCCGGCCTGAATATGTGATTCTACAGGCGTAGAGGCAGCGATGTTCTTTGGTGGATAACACGCCAAAAAGCGGTTATTCAACCTCACCCCCCCCCCCCCCCCCCGGACTGATGTCGTGCAGATTTATTTAAAACTTTTTGACCGCAGCAAGTAAACTTTGCCCGGTACGTCTTAAGAGCTAACTCCGCACCGTTAAGCTTAGTTGTGCATCTTCATCCGTATTCGACAACCCCCCGCTGATAAACGGGCTGTTCTTAACTCTCATCCGTACTGTTGGTGTACGGGAACTTTCTTCCTGGCCGTAATATTATTGTAGAACTTAATGACTGTTCGTTAGACATTCTTACATTGATATTGCCGTCCTGAGTTCGCTCAGCTTCCGTTCTGGACTGTATGCTGGAATCCTGTTTGCGGGAACCGACATGCGGGAACTTTCCAGTTTCCAGAGAACGCGTCAACTCACGTCACGCTAACAGTGACGTATCAATTTCAGTAACACGGTAGCCCGTCTTTAAGAATGGCTACCGACTATTCAAGTAACTATACTTAACATATTTAATTATTCCGTTAATTACAACTGTAATGATTATACTTTATGTGTGTAAATGGTCCCGATGACTAAAAGGAACCGTAACGGTCTTAGGACCGCTAGTTATAATTGCTTTATCTGTTTATAGTTATTCTTATTTTACTGTAAGGTGTTATTACTAACCGCACCGTAGTAGGCCCAACAACCTGTACGATATTTATTCTAATCATTTTACATTGTATTACTTGTACTGGTTAGTTTTATATATGGCGAGCAGCCATTCGTTCATATGTTTTGTTTATTTGTAGAAAACGTAGGACTGCAGTGCCCGTAGGAAACGCTATACAGCAACATTTATATATGCATCACTTTCTCCCGCCACCAACAATTTTTCACTGAGGACGCTGTCCGTGCTATAAATCAGTTTAGCCAGGGATGCTACCGACTAAAAGCCTGTCTATTTAGCTCAATAGGATAGGTTTAATATGATTAGAAACAATTTCTTCGTCAAGAGACACACAGTGTACGCCTCTTTTCCGGTAGTTGCGATAATTTAGCCCCGCACTCCGGCAAGGTTGTGTAAAATTGGCCAGCATACCTAGTTTGCCTCATATTTATAAGTTATTGTCTCTCTTCATGTTCCACTAAGCCTTATGGCTTCTTAATTGTTTGGATGTCCCTATCCGCACCATGGACTGATCAGACCCTGGGAAACAATTGGGGTTTCTGAGCGGTGATGGCCAGGGTGTGGTGTCACATACACTTCCCGTACATCTTCTGATACCTAGTAGTTAGTTATCCTTGCCAATGTAGGAAGCACTGCGAAAACATATTATAATTATTAATTTCTTTTTCATCTTCTAGGAAGTCTCCCCCGAACCGCAGTGCATAACTGGGCAACTTGCGTTTAAACATAACATCAGCTTAAAAGGTTAGCTCCATAGGACCTGGTGACGGGCGAGATAATATGAATATTAGAGTAGGCCCTTTTTGGCCAATACTCTTCTCCCGCTTTAAGGGGTGGCAGCATTTTCCTACGACGGAGGCCCGCGCGAGGCACTTGCCTCTCGCAAGGATTCAGTGATGATCGCCCGCGCGAGGCTACTACTTCTCACCCAAAAAGAGCATCAGAAGTAATGCCTGCGTGAGGCAAATAACTTTTCGCCACCATAAAAGATAATTTTCTTTCCTTTCAGCTTAGAGGCATAATAACTTATATTAAGTTAATTAGTGATCTCGTACGCGGGGACCTCCTTTGCGGGGATACCTCTGCGGACCTACACGTCTGTGTGGTACTTCCGGGAGCCCACGTTAAAAAGTTCATCAGGCTGTCTCTATGTCTTGTATTTTCGTATGCTCATTTTTATCTAGCATACTTGACGGTCTGTTTAGGTAAACTAATTGTATAGACATATTTTTGTTAGGTCACCATTCAAATCTTGTAAGTCCATAGATCACGAAATTGCTATGGACAGGCATACCGGTGACACAAACTCTTGGGCTGATACTGTTGTATTTAATATTCGCGACGATGGTTGCACGGCCCCACCGGAACGATTGAGTTCCACCGGCCTAAGGAGCCGGACTTTGTTATACGTAGGGCAGTGTCGCACGGGATCCGTAACCCCGAGACCGGAAGCGTACATGCAACGCGGCGAGCCGACACCAGACACCGGAACTGCCCGACTCTACCCCGCGAGTTACAATAAACATACCATCCAACCCTAGTATACCTTGGTATAAAATTTCTTATGAGCACATGAGTAGCCTACACACTACATGCATGTGTATCCTGTACGGTAATATAAACTCTAACTCTTTAATGGCCGAATTTGGTCAATAAAATCTAAATATGTTCTTACTGAATGCCCATTTGCAGGAAAAGAGAATACTACCTTTGAAATCGTGCCACTGTAATGACTGGGTTGGTTACCGAGCCGGTCATTCCAGTGGTAAATATTAAAAAATACTCCGCTCTTGGCCTGCAAATAGACATGCATCACGACCACTACATATCTGATTTTGGTTGGTTTGAATTAGAAGGTTTGAGGTTTGAGGGGTTAAGTTGACACAAGATTGGTTAAGCAACATGTTTCGGTAGTTTTTTCCTGGAAACATTTAAACTTATTTATGAGTTGTGTTGTAGGGCTCATGTTTTATTTTCATCTACATGCCATATTTTATGACCGTGTTAGTGATTTTTGGGTAATGGTTCAGTACTACAAAATCTGCTAAAAAATTAAAATTTGAACGATCGACTGAGCGATCGACCAACAGATCGACAGACATAACCATAGACTGGCAGACAGACATACTGACAGACAGTCTTATAGTACTCGCAGGTCTCAACTAATAAACTATGAATGTTTCAGGACTACAACACGTTTGGACTAAGAACATTCCTAGCTTGATATTAAATCATGCCACAATTACAAATTGTATACCCAATGCGATGCATAGTTAGAAATTACTAAATTATACCTTTAATTGGCACATATTTTATATCTTAACTACACACATCTTTCCAAATGACACCTCCCACCTATTTTGTGTTGGCTGTTATTGACAACCACTTTTCTGCGTCATTATATCCATCTATTTGGGATATTTATCCCCTTCGCCCATATTATCCTTAGTCCCTTTGCAGCCTTAACACGGGACTGGCTGTGATGATCGTGATGCCATATCATTTTGACGACGACGACGACGACGACGACGACGACGACGACGACGACGACGACGACGACGACGACGACGACGGCGGCGACGACGACCGACCGACTATGATAATGATGACGGATGACGATGACGGATGATGATGGTGAATGATCAAATAATGACCTGTGTACGGTTGAGATGTTGTTGTGGTAAATGGACCGCCACCTCCGCTCGTACGGCCGCCTCTCGTACAATCCACATTTCCAGCATGGTCGCACACCTTGTCTTGTGCGTTATATAACAATCCTTGCGAACAATGTGTAGTCCACACATTGCCACCAGTGTCACATTGATGAAATATGGAGCAATCACTCGGGTCCGCGAATGGCTTCAAATCCATATGTTTTGTGCAGTCCACAGCTAAATCACAATACAAAAAATAAATAAATAAATAAATATTGTAAGACTAGGTCAATGTAACTTAGGTTCCAGCGAGTATATATATATCCAACTGGAATCCATAGTTGACCTTTTAGTTAGCCAAGTTTCCCATATTTTGGGCTATACCAAATCTGGCCAACAGGCCATGGTATTTACTGATATACCCACCACAAATGGTAACAGTAGCCATCCCTGATTTTTCGTGGTCCAAATTAACCCTTTAACTCTCAGATTTGTTTTAAAATTTTTTTATTTTCTCATAGAAAATGTCCATTTGCAGACCAGGAGAAGACTATCTTTGAAAATGTATCACTGGAATGACTGACTCGGTTATCGTGCCAGTCATTCAAGTCGTAAATCTTCAAAAATAGTCTTCTCTTGTTCTGAAAATGGACATTTCTCAAGACCACTGCAAATGAGGTTTTTGGCTGATATGAGTGTTAAAAGGTTGATTGTAGAATAACATACTAACGTAATCGTAAGGTGGGAGCATTGGATTCGCCGTCATTTTTACATGAGTGTCAGCTAACTTTGGAACTTGCAAAATCTTGGACAATGATGGCCACCATCTCTCTCCTCAAGCGATGGTGTGTGATTCTTTATTATGTAATACGCAGCTTGTTGAATATTTTGGAACTAATTTGACTGTAAGTTGTTGCTGTCTAAGGCAGCAATAACTTCCAGTGATATTAGTTTCAAAATATTCAATAGCTTACATGTATGGTTGCTTTTACATCACATTGTCAAACTATAGATGGCATATGCCTACGACTGAGCGTATACACCGAAGCAGACAAACTAGGTTTTTTCTGATTGGTTGAAAATTAAATCATGAAAGCCATCATAGGGTGTAGAAATGTACCAACATTTAGCTACTAAAGCCTGTATATCTTTCTTGAGCGGCATGATAAAAGGCTTAAAATTACCTGCATAGATTATGAGTGGCGTATTAGATCACTTGAATAGCTATCAAGAGATTAGGTTAGTTATCCTTTAAGAGAATGAATGTAAAATCCACGTATGGAAAATGATAATGTCGACATTGTTTATTGGATGGACAGTAGTTATGGAATGAGGATTCACCCATATATAGCAGTGCGTGACAACATGGAAAATGTTTCAAGCATATCATAATCGTCTACAGCGCTAGATGACCTGAATGATGAGACTAGAAATTCAGTAGCTCAGGTGTCATCTCCACCAAGCTTCAACAGCCATAACATGTGATCAAGCGTGTGTGACATTGTTTCTGAAATGTCGTCCTCACGAGTCGTTACCACCAACATGTGAACTCCACACACGCAGTTCTCGCTGCCAAACAATGACATGAAGAGAAGCACCACACTAATCCACATTACAAAATCTGGATGGACGAATGTTGATTGCGGCCTAGTAACACGGATGATGTCTAGACCTCCAATTCCACAGGCATGTACTGAAATCACATCAGGTGGGTGCGGCAAGGGCTTGCTTCACACGGATGTTGCGGTAGATGGTTGTGCCTGACTTGCACGTGTGCATGCCATTACAGACATATGTTAAAATCCACTGTAGAAGGACATAGATCTTTAAGACAATATTAGTATTGTACATAATTTAGCTACTGCATAACGTCCAGCTACTGAGAACGACGTAACGTACAGATCGCAAAAAGAATGTGTTAAACCGTTGGATACCTAATTAAAAACATATCATGGGAATGGTTCTGAATATGATATCTTTGTTAGCTAACTAAAAAAACCCAGAATCATTGTATTCGTGCGTGTGCATTTCTTCTTGTCTATCGCTGGACCTGTAGGTGGGGCTTAGAATACACCTTCCGTATCCTCTGCGTGTCGTAAGAGGCGACTAAAGGAGGTAAGGGTGAGGTAACCCTGACAGAAACCTGGAGTGCTGAAGACGGAGGTTCCAGGCCGCACGGCGCACTCTAATAAACCATGGATCCACGCACTTAACGCTTATGATCATGTCGCTAGTCACTTACAGGACTGGGGGTATGATCAGCGAACGAAAAGAAGAAGAAGCTGAACCTGTAGCTCTCAGCTTTGCGTAGCGTCATAAATATACATGAATCAAACTGTACTATCTATACAGTCACGTGCATTAGTTATTGAACAGCACATATCAAGTTTAAATTAAAAAAACTCAATCGAATTACGATAGTTAGGACTAATCGCACAAAGTACAAATGTACAATTTGTTATTTATTTAATTAATTTGAATACAGTGAATTAATAATTGCGTATTATCATTGAAAACGTTGTAAACTTCGATTACTCATTAGCTGTACGAAAATGCGTACTTACCAGCCCATGACGAAGGCACCCAAGCGAAGAACGTCAAGAAAGTTGAAAGAACGAAGACAGAGACCTATATCAATAATAATAATAATAATAATAATAATAATAATAATAATAATAATAATAATAATAATAATAATAATAATAATAATAATAATAGCAATAATAATAATAATAATAATAATAATAATAATAATAATAATAATAATAATAATAATAATAAAAATAACGACGACGACGACGCCGACGACGACCCCGACACCGCCGTCGTCGGCGTCTTCAATTGTAGCAGTGATGCGGTGGGTAGCTGGCTACATAGCTGCCGACAGGCAGACAGACAGACAGGCAGGCAGGCAGGCAGGCAGGCAGGCAGGCAGGCAGGCAGGCAGACAGACAGACAGACAGACAGACAGACAGACAGGCAGGCAGGCAGGCAGGAAGGCGGATGGACGGGAGGGCGGGTAGTCGGTATGTCAGATGGACGGGCGGTCGGAACCTGCGTTATCAGGGCGGTGAATATAATCTATGTCCTTGCGAAAGTCGAAAAGTTAACATTCATATGCATGAAATGATTCCAGCCTCGGGGTTGGCTAATTTCCATACCGTAACGTATTCTAAAGGACAGACATTAATGGAGCGTGCAGAATGTGTCAAAGAACTAAACTAAGCATAAGACATAGTTTGTCCTCCAGAGAAAGCTAATGCCTTATAGGACTACATATTATGACCACTATCAACAGAGCCTACTTTAACCGGAGCTGTTGTTTTCATATATAGGCCTATACATTTCTTTCTTGGAGAGCCCATTCTTGTATAATATAGTTTATGCATTCTATGGTCAGTTGATATTAACAACAAATATAAAAAATTGATAAATTATTCACACACTACGAGACTTGTCCATTTAACCCCTCTTGTGTCAACAGCGCCTCAAAGCCGTCAATATGCCACTTATATAGGCCTATTAATTAACCATTTAACGGTCAAGATTTGTAAAAAAAGAAAGTCTCTTAGTGAATGCAATCCATTTGCAGGCAAAGAGAAGACAATTTTAAAAGCTTTCTAATGGAATTTACAAAAAAGTCTTTCGGTTGTCTTGTAAATGAAGGCTGTTTGAACATTATATTGTCAAGAAAATTCAAATTTGTGCATAGTCAGTATCCATTTACGGGCCAAGAGGAGAATATTTTTGAGAATTTATCACTGGAGTGACTGGCTCGGTAACAGAGTCAGTCATCCCAGTTTTAAATTTTCAAAAAATAGTCTTCTCTTGGCCTGCATATGGGCATTTCTCAACACCACTGAAGATACTGCTTTGCCCAGCTTTACCATTAAATGGTTAAGTTAGCACAAGATGGTTTAAGAATTAGTTTTCAAAGCCGTAGGACGCATTTAAGAGCTATATTATATTAGCGCATAGGCCATATTACAACAACATCTTTCTACAATGAACCTTTCCATATTTAGCTATGCCCCGCCCATCACTAGCTAAGCTCCACCCACACCTCGCCGTGTTGGGATTGTTCGATCCCCGAATGCCCTAGCTATTAATTTCCTGAAAACTATACAGGGAAGCTGTTGAATATTTTGTAACTAATTTGACTTGGTACTGTTGCTGCCTATGGCAGCAACAGCGCCCAGTCAAATTAGTTTCAAAATATTCAACAGAATATTTATTAAATAGTAAAAGCAAACAATTTGTACAACAACGCATAGACCGTCTTCAAATATGCGTTCGTGATGTACTTATCGACGTCATTCATGACGTCATTCATTATGATGTCATTCTACACATCACGCAGTTCATTATGACGTCATATGATGGGTGGGTACTCTGGAAAGGTGAATTCCATTTTGAAAGTAGAACACAGTTCGCATGCGCGAACCAAATGCATATATTGAAGACATGCCATTCAGTAGTAGTGACGCGTCTTACTTACCTTTATCATCTTCTTATATTAAGAAACCTGTCACTATAAACACAAAAATAAAATCTTCACACTGGTCAAATTACACAAACACAGATATATTCCACAATACTCTTTGAAGTAGTTATGTAAATCGTTGAAGGATGTCGCCTAGCTTTAAGGTTCACGCGTTGCAATTGCCACTGTTCCATAGACAGGATGCTTTGGTGGTAGTTTTTGCCATGGGAGATGCATATCATCACATCAATAGTCGGGCACATCAAAGACTCGGTAATCCATTTATAGCAAACAGGAACATGGCAATTTAATTTTTAATAAAATTTTACCAGTTTCCCCTACGATCTCGCATGCAGACCAGATAAACTGAATGTATTCCAGCAATTCGTATAATGCTTATGTAATACTGACTAAATATTAATTCCACACGTGACTTGTTCTAGGCATGATATTTATTTAAATGATTAAAAATTATAATCTTATTGTTGTAGATAATAATAGCGATTAGATTCGTATTTCGTTATCTCTACAGCCTTTTTCAGAACGCGCCCAGTCATGCGGATGGACAGTCATAAGTACTATGTGTCACTTGTTCAATGCCAACGCTCTCATAATTGTCCTGCTAGCTGCGTTACTTTAGGGTCATTAGTACCGCGAAGAACTCAACCGTAGAAGAAAACGGGTAATTTCTCACTTTTCAATAAAACCTTTGAAACTATTGTGGACCCAACGGAACGTCTTGTTTGACCGCTGGCTATATCAGGACAAAACAACCGATTTAAATCAAACAATGATTGGTATCTCACACGATTATATGGCATTCTCCCAAACTCCGTTATAAATTCATTCATTCATTCATTCATTCATTCATTCATTCATTCATTCATTCATTCATTCATTCATTCATTCATTCATTCATTCATTCATTCATGCATGCATTCATTCATTCATTCATTCATTCATTCATTCATTCATTCATTCTTTCATTCATTCATTCATTCATTTATTCGTTCGCCTATTCATTCAATCGCCTCTTGATTCATTATTGGCCGATATATTATGAAGGCACGAGCGCTTGTACTTAGGCACGGTGATCACATAGTGTCAAATTGTCAATACTTGATACGTGAAAATTAACATTATTTTTGTTTAGTTTATAAGAATGTGAAATCCTAACGTAATTAAATGTAGTATATTTACATAAACTCGGTCATTTTCAGAATGAGTAAGCTTATGTTTTTTTATGTAACGGCGGTGGTGTACATTGACGCCCGCGCCATGGCGAGCTTGAGGGGTGGGTGGACGGTTGTAGCTGTTATGGGTGGACAGATGTAGGAGTGATCAAAATAATCATGAGATTTGAATATATTAAACCTCTGAATAGTTTAATCTGTAAAATCTATCCTTATTTAGCCTAAAGTTTAGTTTTAGTATCTAAGCGACACATCTTTTAATTAATGTACTTATGCATCTGGTCAGGTGTGTTGAAAATGTCAGCCTAGAACATAACAGTCAGATGTATTTGATTTTTGTTATTGATGAGTTATTGAAACTATATTTACAAATGTGCAATTTATTGACATTTATAAAATGCTTTCTGATCGTAGAAGTGCAGCCGACTATCCCTCGAGGGCTTGGCTATCTGGCCGAATCGAGTGGTCGATTCCCTTGAGTGACTTTTCAGTACAGAATCGCGCAGAAATGGAAAAGGGAATGTTAGTACAGCGAAGCCCCTCTATAACGGGCACTCTATGGTTCGTTTATAAGTAGTCAATAAGACATATGATCAGTTAACATAGACTAAGTCAGATGCAATACGAACGGGATTTTGAGGTCACAGGATGGTGGTTGTTTAAGACAACCACCCGTCTTTAAAAATGGCCATCATGTGACCACAAACGTAAGTATCCATAAATACAGGCTTATGTTTTTCTGTTTCAAATACGAGAAGTGAAACTCACTGTTGATGTATTAGAGTTGATTTGTATCAAACATCGGCCGCTTACTTCACTAACTGAAAAGTATATATTGTATGGATGCAGAACCAGGTCCGGATTATCCATTGTGCACACCAGGCACTGTGCCTAGGCCCCACGAAATTTAAAGGGTATACAGCAGTTAGGCGGACTGCGGAATTTGAGGAGATATAGAAAAACCAAAACTATAATACGCCCCTAAAATGAACACAATGAAAATATCACGCCGGACGGTAAACCGAAGGTCTATATTAACACAAAATATGTTCAGAAATGCAGGAGATGGCCTCTGAAAGCATCTAGATTTCAAAATACCTTGAGATTCCCTCTGATGAGTTAGTTCACTCAGGAGCGTAGTGGGGATCGCGGCACTAGCATGGGTGACAGGCTTAGTGATGGCATTATATTTCTAAACAGTGACAAAAATGTAATAATTTAACAGCCAACTGATGATCCATATTTATCTGCGGAAATACAGGAAAGGGCGTCTCAGACATCATCCAGACTTCAGGATTGTGTAGAGAATAACTTCCAGACCCCGTTTGGTTTAGCTATAACATTATATTAGGTTAACCTTTGGTTATCAGATGCCTAGGTCCTACGGAACCAGGGGCTGGGATTCATTCAGGGTCCAGGAATTTATGAGGGCAGGGGTACTTGAAAAAAGGACAGCTTTCAAACACCCGGACCCGCGGTAGCCAAACCAGACCGGAAGAGGGGTGGGGGGGCCGCCCGGGTGCTCCCCCCCCCGTGAAATCTTTAAATCTACGCGGTCTCAAATGGCCTCACCTGCATTTCCAGACGCAAATATGGACCCTCAGCTGGTCGCCAAATTGTTCAATTTTATCCATTTAATTATAATTTAGAATTTGGGTGTATGAGAGTGATGCGTTTCTCATTGGTGCATCACACCATGGTCGTTACGGTACTAAGAATGGGACTAATTACTCCTAACATTCAAAATCTGAGAACAAGTAATTTCCAACAGTCACATGTTATTTTTTTAACCCAACTGAGGTCAGCTTTGTTACTACCTTATGCCGAAAGCAATTGCCCTTTCAAGAGTAATGACGTCATATGATTTCTTAATCAGCTAAGCGACGCGTAGGATGACGCCATAATCATTACGTCATAAATGATTCTATATTGACTCTTAATAGTCCGACATGTTGTACAAATTGTATGTCTCTACTGTTTAATAAACATGTTGTTGAATATATTGAAACTAATTTGACTGAACGCTGTTTCTGCCATAACAACAGCGCCAAGTCAAATTAGTTTCAAAATATTCAGCAGCTTACCTGTATAATTTTCTGGAAATTGATAGTCAAGGAGTTCAGGGATCGTTCTATCGAGGTGCGGGTGGAGCCTAGTTAGAGATGGGCGGAGCATAGCAAAAAAATGGAAAGGTCCATTGTTGCCTAACTGCCCAGGCAGTGGTGGTTTAAGATCTTTTCAGCGGGGGGGGGGGGGGGGGGTTGGGGGGGGGGGGACCGTGGCAAATGTTCCCAATTTGGGTAAGTAACTCTATATAGTCTGAAGATTCTTTACAGAAGGTTGTTTTTCCCTTGGGCTAACTGGGAAAAATAGATTTGTATTGCTTCGCTTTTTAATGTGTCACGCACACTTTTTGCGTCTGTGAAATATTCTCGCTTCTATCAATAGCCATATCAATATTCATATCAAATGAAAATTTGCGACACGTGGACGCCAACTATCACTATGATTCATCCATATCCTATCGTTGGCAGCCTTTTATGCTATGCGAGAAAGAAGACTTGTGTGGCGTGACTCTTCTCTATACAGTGTTTGTTATAGACACGTTTCTTGAAACGCTATACACATCAAGATTCGACTCAGATTCGAAGACTTATTGTATCGGTTGTATTATAAAATTTATGATAAAATTTTATCTACCCAAAATGGCTTTTCAGATGACTTGATTCTCACACATCTTATGTTTTGGTGTGTGTGGGAGTGGGGGGGGGGAGGAGTTGCTGTTGACCTGGGGCGAGGTGGAAGGGGAGACCTATGACTTCTGCCATTTAAATTCTTAACCTTGAGCACAAATGCATTCGAGCTGATACTGGTGGTGGATATGTTGGAGAATAGTTATACTCGTCGTAGTCACCCTTATGTCATCAACACAATCTACCAGTGTTTCCCATCCGTGCTAAAAGTAGAGGGTCCCAGAGACACAGAACCGTGCATTTTAGGGGTTACATGTTAGATTTTGTCGGTATTTTTGTACAAAAACCTATGAAACTAATTAATATTTAGCAATCATTCAACATTTTTAGGTGACCAACTGCCCATACATTTGAGGTCTCAAACTGCATTTTGTGGGTATATACCTGGGATTCCCTGCAATCTACGATCACATTAACGTATGTTAACTTTCCTCTCCATTATTCGATTCATATCACCATCATATCGTAACCCACCGACCAACCCACCCTGGCCCTCATCCAAACCCCAACATCACCATTCAACACCCACCAAGCATAGCAACTACCTCATCATATCCAAGCCAACCATCCCAGCCAAGCTATTGCAGCACATCACTGTAATTCACCCTTCCTAACCTCACATCAGACAACATCTTCTCAGCACTCCCTACCTCATCTCCTTATCCTTTCCCATCTAATCCCATTTCGCTTCATCTCATCTCACCTCATCCTGGCCCACCTTATCCTATTCCACTATATCCATTCACCCTATCCTGCCTCATCTCAGGTTATCCGTTCACACCTTATTCACAATGGCTCATTTGATATCACCAAACTTCATTTCTTCCGGAAGATTTTAATTTTCTCAGAGAAAATGTACATTTGCAGACCAAAAGAAGACTAATTTTTTTTAATTTACCAGTGAAATAATTGGATCTGTTATCTAGCCTGCCATTCCAGTGGTAAATGAAAAGAAATAGCGTTCGCTTGCTCTGCAAATGGACATTTCTCAAGACCGCAGCAGAAAGTGTATTGGCTGGCTTTTATGTTAAAGGATTAAAACTTAATCTTTTCGGCATGAGGATCCATCATCTTCATAACTTCAAAGTAATTATACATGACAGTGTTTACAAGAACCCTCTGACATGCCTGGACATACTTCACGCAGCCTCCCTCATCCCAATGAGGGTATAGTCAAAACACAGCTGAGTGTGAGATAACTTCTCTCACAGTTAATTACCTTTTCATTCAGAAATTTAAGAAACCTAGTTTTACAGCAACTAATAAGAAATAAAATGCATTTTATTTATTTTGATAGCTTAACTAGACGTAACTGTTTCCTTAGGCAACAATTACTTTCAATCAAATTGTTTTCAAAATTTTAAGCGGGATTACTATTTAGATAACTCAGCAAAATATCTAGGGAATTCAGAATAAATTGTATTTCTTTTAAGATTAGCCCAGATCACAGGCCGAATAAGATTTACTCAGGTAATTGACTGTAAACTGTTATAATATACAGTATAATCACGTGTCGCAGGCTTAGATTCTACTAAGTATATAGGTTTAACCTTTTCAACTCTACAACACATATATTATACATTCTTTATCATCTAAAAATACATTATATTCTGTTGAAACTTTTGTAAACACATTTATTAAAATTCTAACTGGTCCAGGTCAGCAAGGTATTCTACTCAAATTAGATTCAAAAGATTTAACAGTTTTCCTATAAATTGCTTTATGGTTGAGATACTGGGATAGTATTACTAGGGATGAAAGAGTTAACATATTCACTGAATTATTTTAATCATTATTTTTATCAGTTTTGCAGCACAATAAACGAGGGTGTCATTCCAGTGATACACTTTCAGTCTGCAAATTGACATTTTACATGAGAATATATATATATATATATATATATATATATATATATATATATATATATATATATATATATATATATATATATATATATATATATATATATATATATATATATATATATATATATATGGGCACTTTGAGTGCTCTATATACAAAGTTTACACAACTTTTAAGCATTTGAAAAATATTTGATTTTCAACCGGAAGAAACTGTCAAACATGGTATTCATTCTAATCACAATCAGCCCATCCTACTTCTGGTTTCTCTTCGAAACGAGGATGCAGACGACCGTCAGATTTGTGTTTACATTTTTTATATTTGTGAAATTCATAATTTGCATCTTCTTGGATATTTAGTAGTCGTATATATAAGAATTGATGTTAAAATGAGTGTATTGACCCACTGGAATCATTTTATGGACATGGTTCGATATATTAAATTTATAACTCTATCAGGTATAGCCCCTTTAATAGCCCATCAAGTTACACGTATTGTATGTCTTTACTATATAATTAACATTTTGTTGAGTATTTTGAAACTAATTTAACTGGGCACTGCTGCTGCCATGTCGGCAATAGCACCCAGTAACATTAGTTTCAATACATTCAACAGCTTACCTGTATAGTTTGCTGGAAATTGAGATCAGGAAGTTCGGGGTTCGATCAATCCCAACACGGACACGCGTGAGAGACTTTTCAATGTTGATGACGAAGCTAGATACGTCATTATATATTGTGGCGTCAGCCTAAATGTGGCGTAATTGTGTATGACGTTATATACTTGAGTGACATATCGGACTCCTCTATAGATTTGAAATTATCAGTACCATTGTTAGGCGCAGAATCAATCCTCCCTATCACATAAGTACGCGCGCGCTTCTTCGTCTACTTCTTCTGTTCTCTATATACCAGCACCTCTCAGAATCCTCCTTCAGACGAACCTCGAATTCGGAGTACGATTATAACACTTTTTATACACAATTTAATGTAGACACTGAAATCCTCATTTGTAGACCAAGAGATTATTTTTGAAAATTTACCAGGGAAATCACTGGCCGTCTTGCGTGTCAAAAAGAAAGTTCAAATAAAGGCTATAAAACTGAGTCCATCACAAATCGTCAAAATCTTTAAAGAACGAGAACAAAAACGAAAACACGTTGAAAACTGAGTAACCGGGAATGGCAAAAATAACACAATTAGTGGCGTATCGGTGGTACAATATATCGTCGCAGGAATGAACGAGCATTGCTAGACTCGCAAACAAGTTTAAAAGGCAAAGATTTGTTAAAATCGGTGATCAATTTCGCAATTGCTAAAGTGCAAAAGACACACAGCAATAAACGGTGTAAAACATCACGACAAACGCATTTATAAAGAAACCACCAACACAAACCCTGCGCGATAGAAGTCTAAAACAACCATAAAATAGGCTACTAGCGAACATGATGGAAATAAAATAAATTCAAAGGATATTAAAACTTAACTTCCTCGTTCCACTGTCATGATCCGTTCCGTATTTTCATTCTCCATTGACGCGGGTCTTAACTGTAGTCAGATTCAGAAGTTGTGATGATAACCGAAAATATCCGGAGGCACACATGTAACATCTATTCGTGCAGTTAATCATTTTCTAGTGCATAACTTACTGCACTGGCTGACGTATAAAATCGCATGGAGGAATCTGATTTGAGGCATGCCGCGTCCATCTCTAGCTAAGCTCCATCCACACATCACCCGTGTTTGGTTCGATCGATCCCTGAACTACATGACTATCATTTTCCAGAAACTATACAGGTAAGCTGTTGGATAAATTGAAACTAATTTGACTGATTAGTTTCAAAATATCCAACAGCATGTTTATTAAATAGTTCTGGCTACCTATCTTCCAATCAAATTATGTTAAAAATATTCAACTAAACATTTCGTGCTTGTTAACTGAACTGTTTCTGGGGTTATGTTGTTATGCAAAACATGTTAACTTATTTCTGAGCTGTGCGGAATCCAGCCATTCCCATTGATTATGCATGTCAGATGATATGCGCGTGTGCTGTAAGTTAGTATTTGGTGAATATGATAAAACTCGGGTAAATACCGAACTCTAAAATTCCGACTTTGAGAGGGTCATAAGCTGTCTATATCTATATGCTTACAAAGAATATTGTGTCAGGGCATTGCGCGCTGGGTAGCATTGCATGCTGGGTAAGTTGCACAGAAATCAACAGGCATTTCATCTCCTGCAAAAGTTTCTCTATTTAATGGGACACGAGCATAATACCGTTTTGAGACAGACCTCGGATGACTTGTCGACTGTAAAGGAAGAATCCTGTTTTAGATATGCCCTGCAAATCTCTACCTAAGCTCTGCACACGCCTTGCCCGCGTTGGGATTGATCGATCCCTCAATTCCCTGAATCTCAATTTCCAGAAATCTATACTGGTTAGCTGTCGAATATTTTGAAACAAATTTGACTGGCAGATTTTGCTGCCCATGACAACAACAGCGCCCAGTCAAATTAGTTTCAAAGTATTTAACATAATATCTATTAAATAGTAAAGACATACAATTCGTACAATTGACGGACTTTTAAAAATTCGCGACGGAATTAGCTACGCCATTAATTACGTATTTTATTGTGACGTCAGCCTACATGTGACGCATTTTATTATGACGTCATATACCTGAGTGACGGATTCGATTTCATCACTTAACTAGCTATAGTTAACTGTTTGAAATTCAGCTGGGGCCTAGTCAACTATAGTTAACTATGTTTAGCCAGTCAACATTGACAATCGACTCGAGCATATCCAACAGTGAACTAGCGAATTTGCCAGTATGGATGGTCTTCCCTTAGATTTGTTATATTTCCGCCAGGGGTAACTTTGTCATTAGCCGGTCTGCCCAGTGTACCGGAACGACAGGCTCGACGTTTTCACACCTTTCCAGGTTGAGACGAGTTCCTTTGTCAACGCCCCACACCCAGCCACCCTGCCCATTGTTCAGACAAGTTGTGGTTTGGCCAGTAATCTCGCAAACATCTTATTGGGTGTTTGAAACGTGGGAGCCACAACGCTGTATTGCTACCTGACCGTTCTCGTGTTAAAAACGAAACTGTCTTTAAAAGGAGAACGTCTAACCCTTTTCAACCTTGACATTGCAGCGTCTCATATCGAGATATCATGTTAAATATTTCAACTTTAATTCGATTAAGTTGTTGCTCTCTAAGGAATCGACAACTTTTAAGTCAAATTATTTTCAAAATATTCTACATAAATTCGTACATCGTAAATTATGTAAAGTACGAGATTTGTCGTGTTAAAAGGGTTAGTTCTTTTCATTTCCATTGAAGCATGCCCATCCGTTTTCTGACCGTGGAAGACTTTTTGTATTAGCTAGCTTATATTAAGACATCACCGGCCAGTAGTTTTGACCACACTTACATAATAAATGATTTGTCGTACACGTACACGTGCGTTTGGGGGCCTAAGGATTGGGGTTCTTTATGACACGTGGTCGTATGCCCATCCGTCTTAAGGAACCACCATATTTTTAGCCCCAAATGGTATTTAGCAGGTGAAATTAGTTTTTATAAAGCCAGCGCCTGTCTTATGTGAACATAATTTGAAAGTCCACGTGGTGGTCGCTATAGACACATTTCACTGTACATGATTTCTCTGGTTGAAATGGTTAGCTATTTGAATATAGCGAGTAGGTAGGCCTACATTTGATGAAATTGAGAATTACCCTATCCAACCAAAAAACAAATACGACACGTTAATCAGGAAAAACTGTGATGAATAACGAACGTGCATGCGGGGAGAGAGGAGAGAGATAGAGAGAGAGAGAGAGAGAGAGAGGGAGAGGGAGGGAGGGGGGAGGGAGGGGGGAGGGGGAGGGAGGGGGGAGAGGGAGAGAGATGGAGGGAGAGTGAGGGAGGGAGAGGGAGAGAGGGAGGGAGAGAGAGGGGGAGCACACTAGGCCCCGCCCCTTATGTCCATACATGGAAGTATGAATGGCTTGCCATAATATGCTAATGAGCTGGCGTCACCGATCCCCCGACCAACCACCCTGCGTACCCACATCACCATCTTCGTCATCACCATCACTATCATTATTATCATCATTATTATTATCTTGAGACTTTATCAATTGGGCTGCACTCATTGTATATAGCATCATTCAGTATTTTAGCATTATGATCTATAATTTGAGCAGGTACAATCAATGTGGTGACATGATTTTCGGGTTGAATAGTCAGAACTATATTTACATGTTGTGAACAAGTTGTTGTCATATTACTGCTGTGTAAATTATCACCACTATCAAATATATCAGATATAAGAAGACCTTATTATCTTGAAACACATCGCGGTAAAAAATGTATTACGTTTATAATGTAAACATGAACCATTGCTCATATAACTTTCATTCCTCATTTCCTTGGACTCCACAGTGTGAGGGGATCCACTGCAATGCTATCCGAAAGCATTTGATGGTTTGTAGTGCTTCTTCAAGTTGTGGCAGCTTACATTTGGTGATAGCCTCAAGGACGGAGCGGGCATCAAATAAAAAGACGATCTGTGCAATAGGGTCTGCTGTTCTGCTGATGGTATTAGCTGCATGAACCAGTGCTTCAACTTCTCTCTAGTTTGTGCAGTGTTTGCCTGTCGGTATTGCAGCTGACTGATGTTGTCTGTTTGGATACTGTATGTGCAGTCCAGCACCTCCGCTCCTAATTGCATCTTTGGCTGATCCATCTGTGTAAATCCTTATCCATGTCTCCTGAGGTTACATTTCTTCCAGCATGGCTAGGGTCAGGGCCTTCTTGCTCACATCACTGTGTTCATCTTTGGTTGTGAGATGAGGTACTGTGGTGCGAATAGCTATGCTCTTTAGTTTGTTTTCCCAGGGTGGAGGATCAAGGGTGTGGTTTGGGTCTTCTATTTGTGCTGGCAACATTTCTTGGTGTTTCCTTTGTAGTGCTTTTGTCCCTTTCACAAAACTTGATCTTTTAAATCTTCCTGATGACAGCTGTGCTTGCCTGATCTTCATCGGGTGGTTGTTGAACGATTTGAACATAGCAGCTTGGATCAGTGCTTTGCATTCCCTTCCTTTGCTAAGTGGGGGGGGGTGCCTGCTCCATTTTTCTATTTGTGTTGATCTCATTCAACCAGTGATGACGCGCAGTGCCTGGTTTTGTACTCTGTCGAGGTTCTGTTGATGAGATTTAGCTGCTGTCATCCATGAGCTGGATCCATACTCAAGGTGTGGTCGTACGGCACCTAGGTAGATGGTCTTGAGGATCCTTTCATTGGCACCCCACTTTGTTCCTGCGAGCTTCCTCATGATCTTTAGCTTTCTTCTGGCCTTTGCCTCTGCGTTCTGCAGACAAGATGGCAAAGGTGGGTGCAGAAGAGAATCAGACAGAAAACATGGCTACCCATACAGAGATGAAGACTATCATCAAGTCACTCTATAGAACACCTCAATCAGAAGATGCCTACCATCATCTCTCGAGGCCAGAGCAAGTGACCATTTTTCGTCTCAGAACTGGACACAACAGACTAAACCAACACATGTACAGGCGATTCCACCTTACGACATCGCCCGCTTGTCCTTGTGGAGAAGCAGACCAGACCACAGCGCACATACTTCAATGTTGCAGTACGTATCACTGCTGAGAGAAGAGAGCTGGCCTTTGTCAACCTCTTTTCTTGAAAAGCTGTATGGCCCTGTGGAAAACCACAGATTTCATCTTGAGAACGGCTCTCCAAGTGTGATACCAGCGATCGAAAAGAAGAAGAAAGAAGAAGATAACTTTCATTGCTGGCGCGGTTTAGACTACAAGTATACAACTCAGCACTTATATTAGGATTGCATTAGCAGCAGAGGTAGATAGTGCTGATAGGTGGTACATGGACA
Source organism: Chaetoderma sp. LZ-2023a (assembly GCA_034401795.1). Classification (NCBI taxonomy): domain Eukaryota; kingdom Metazoa; phylum Mollusca; class Caudofoveata; order Chaetodermatida; family Chaetodermatidae; genus Chaetoderma; species Chaetoderma sp. LZ-2023a. The sequence goes on along the minus strand of CM067372.1, from coordinate 72,951,454 downwards.
TAGGTACGTGGTAAGTAGTGGTAGCAGTAGCAGTAGCAGTAGCAGTAGCAGTAGCAGTAGCAGTAGCAGTAGCAGTAGCAGTAGCAGTAACAACAGCAGCAGCAGCAGCAGCAGTAGTAGTAGTAGTAGTAGTAGTAGTAGTAGTAGTAGTAGTAGTAGTAGTAGCAGCAGTAGCAGTAGTAGTAGTAGTTGTTGTTGTTGTTGTCGTCGTTGCTGTTGTCGTTGCTGTCGTTGGTGTAATAGTAGTCATGCCTCCTCGGCCCTATTACGAAAGGCGAAAGCGGGACCAGGAGTCAGACGTCCATCTAGCAGTAGCAGTGGCAGTAGTAGCAGTAGCAATGGCAGTGGCAGTAGCAGTAGTAATAGTAGCAGCAGTACTAGCAGTAGCAGCGTCAACAGCAGCAGCTTTAGTAGTATTGGCAGTATTAGGAGCAGTAGTAGCAGTAGCAGTAGTTGTAGCAGCAGCAGTAGCAATAGTGATTGTAGTTGTACTGGTATTAGTGGGAGTTGTAGTGGTATTGGTAGTGGCAGTGACAGTGATAGTGCCAGTGGCCATGTCAGTCGTGGTGGCAATGTTAGTTAGTGGCACTGGAAATAATGTTTTGAGTGTTATTAATATGATAATATTGGAATTCTGCATATATACACTAAGTGGTTAAGCTTTCTTTGAGTATGATAGATATTTACATAGCTTTATTAATACGGGCTTGTTACATACCGATAGAAGACCTTTTGTTTTTTTCTGGTGAACTGTTAGTAACATAGTACTCAGGAATGTATTTCTGTCGCTCATTACCGTATTTCGAGCAAGTGTATAGGAAGTGTGATTCATCTTCTATACAATTACAGTTTTCACATAACCGTTCATTTCGTTCAATGCGCTTCCATCTCCCTGTTTCAATGGCTAATTTATGATTTAGGGTTCTAAAATGGGATAGGGTGATAGCCTTCCGGTACGGCAACGTTTTAAGGTACTTTTCATATTGCAAATCGGTTTTTATTTCCCTGTAAAAAGATAATCGACTCGATTCGTTTATTTCAATGTGGCATTTTTCTTTAAATTGATTTTGTAAAACAGTTCTTATTTGATGGGTTATCTGCACTGTGTTTATGTTTTCAGTGTCAAATGTAGTGATGTATCCTGTTGAGTTAAGAATTGCTTTTATTTTTTCTATCCATTTAAATTTTACACTTTTTTCTTTGCTGTGATGTACACATATGTGGTAAAGGATGGAAGATAGCTTTCCATATCGCGCATTGACAATGTTCGCCCAGAAACGAATCATATTGCACTGCATAGCGATATCTAATTGATATTTTCCTAATTCTGTATATATCATTACGTTAGGCGTGCTTTTTTCATTTGTAAGGTAGTTTTGAAAAATTTTATCTGACAATTTTCTAATAGATCATTTTTTTCGAAACCCCATATTTCTGAGGCATATGGCATAACAGGTGAAACCATGGCATCGAAAAGTATACATTGGAGGTCTACTGGTATATCATTTTCTTTTATCTTATGTATTAATGTATACATTGCCTTGGTTCCCTGTTGGAGGTTACGTTTTCTACATGAAATGAAGCTACCAGTATACTTTAACAGGACACCTAAAAGTAGGTATTCATCTGCTATCTATAATTTGATCCACACCCACCCCCCCCCCCCACCTAGCTGGAATTGTGGTTTATTCGGGTTCTTGTGTTTTTCAAAAACTATTATTTCTGTCTTGGAGTAATTAACCTTCAAATTCCATTCTTCGCAGTACGTTTGAAACACATCTAGCGATTTTTGGAGAGCATTAGGTGATTCTGCCATTATTACAGTATCGTCAGCATAGAGGAGAATGATAATATATAAGTATAAATATAATTTATCAGCAATTTCACTAACTGAAGGTAATCCTACAATATGACGTTCTTCTATAAAGCTTTCTAAGTCATTTAAAAAGATGGAGAAGAGAAACGGGGATAGCCTTTCACCATGCCCGGTAGGAGTCTTGCGAAATGTCCAGAAAAATTAGTTTTTCTCACAGAAAATATCCATTTTCAGACCACGAGAAGCCTATTTTTTTAATTTACCAGTGGAATGACGGGCTCTATAACGAGCCAGTAATCCCCTTGGTAAATTGTCCAAAATAGGCTTCTCTTGGTCTGCAAATGGGCATTCTCTATGAAAAAAAAAGAATTTTTGAGGACAAAATCAGGATACTAAAGGGTTAAGATGGTTTTCGTAATGGCTAGGCCACTCACTCCCTTTTGTTGACAAGTAAACAATGATAGTTGACATTAACCTTTTTAACACCGCAGTCCAAGAATATAATAAGAATATAATAATACAGGTAAGCTGTTGAATATTTTAATACTAATTTGACTGGAAGCTGTTGCTGCCTTAGGCAGCAACAGCCCCAAGTCAAATTAGTTTCAAAATATTCACCAGAAAATTCAATTAAATTCAACTAATTACATAAATTTCAATTCATAAACACGTTTCTTGAAGAGAGGTACGGCAAATTTATCCAAGGACTAAAGCGGCTATAGCCTCTGGGCCCACAAGATAAGGGGACTCACATCGTAAAAAGACACGTTAACCCGTTAGACCAAAAATCATAGTATGTAAATTTTTAAGACAACCATGCACATAAGATGTTGAATAATTTGATACTAATTTGACTGAAAGCCGTTGGTGCCTTAGACAGCAACGGCTTCCGGTCAAATTAGTATCAAAATATTCAACAGAGTATTCCTATTTGTCATGTAATATAAGGGTACAACACAACATAATAGCTTATTTATTTATTTATTTATTTATTTGCAGGTGGAGCGAGGGTATTGTACTGGTATACGACAGTCTGCCATTAAGCCTATATTCGCTGTTGCTGCTGCTGCTGCTGCTGTTGCTGCTGCTGCTACTGCTACTGCTGTTGCTGATTTTAACGCTACCTGAAATGATGTGACTGCCGCTGCTTTTGCCCCAACTACCAATATAAGAAATTTCAAAGGCAGCGGTAATGGTGGCATCAAAAGTATAGGTTTGATGCATATTGCTTCTTTAAATATCTGTGGACTTAAATCTAAACTAAACGTCCCGGAATTCCAGAACTTTCTAAGCAGCTATGACATTATTTGCCTAAGCGAAACAAAACTGACAGAATACGATAACCCATTCATCCACAACTATTGCATGATCATAAAATCCCGGAAAACAGGGATATATATATACCTCCAGAATCATCTAGATATTATTCTAATGACACCTACGAGTTCCTAGAAACAAGCATTATTAAGTTAGGTCATCGATACTCAAACAATTGCCTTATTGGTGATTTCAACGCAAAAACTGGGATAGCTGCTGATTATGACACGTTCGATAAATTCACGCTTAATCATTTTGGGGTGATAGATGCACCCGACACAGACCTAAATTCAATACGACAAGTAGGATGTCCAGTAGAAATATATAACAAATGTGTTACACAACTATACACCCCTGGTAACAAACTCATCCAAATGTGCAAAAACACCAACTTATTCATAATAAACGGCGGAGTAGGTAGCGATAAATACAAGGGGAGGTAACCACAACACACAACAGTACCCTAGACTATGCAATAGGGAATATGAACTTTACTGAAATGATTAAAGAATTTACAGTAAATGAGTTTGACCATCTTTTATCTGACATTCATTGTAGTCTAAAACTAATCCCGGTACGGAGCACTGGTCCAAATATAGAACACGGGGTTAACACTATGAGTCAACATGAAAATCAAAACAAACCGATAAGGTGGATATGTCAAAGCAAATCGATTTTGTGCAAAACATTGATATTAACCAAGTAAATGAAATTAAACGTTGTATTTTGTAGCTAGAAAATGTTGAATTTCAAGCTAAATTGAATAATGTAGTAGAGATGATTGGTGACTTATTCCTCAAAGCGGCACATAAAACATTCGGATGGAAGAAAAAATATAAGGGAAAGGTAGTACAAAATAATCATGAATGGTTTGGGAGACAATGCAAAGAGAAGCGCAGAGCGTATCACAAAGCCAAAAAACAATGTCATATAATCAGGACAGAGCATAACATACAAAATCTAAAACGGGCTAGTACGAGCTACAAACTAGCAATAGGCAAACATTCCCAACAACATCAAAAGCAACTGCACTAAAAACTGCGACACCTAAAATGATCTGACTCAAAAACATTCTGGAAAACAATTAATAGAAAGTGTAATAACACGGACACAGATGTGAAAATAGAACTCCAAAAATTATTTGAGCATTTTAAGGCTGTTAATGAACAAACTGATGAAGATAATGATTACAATATGACCACTATAAACGCAAACATACCACCATGTCAGGAACTAGATGTACCAATGACCGAGGATGAGATCCAAAAAGCAATAAATAAAACGAAAAATGACAAAGCCAGTGGCATCGATGAAATCCTAAATGAATATATAAAAAGCTCATCTGAACTTATGTTACCTGTCTATAAGATTTTATATAATACAGTTTTTAATAATGGCTGTGTGCCAGAGTCTTGGTCAGTAGGTAAAATTATACCGATTTATAAAAATAATGGGAACCCATCGGATTCCACCAACTATCGACCCATAACTTTACTGAGTTGTTTGGGAAGGTTATTTACTTCTGTGCTGAATGAACGGTTAAAAACATATGCCGAGTGGCATGAGATTATCACAGAGGCACAAGCGGGATTCCAAAAGAGTAGGTCAACACTTGACAATATATTTTCTTTATACACAATCAGTAAAATGCTTTTAATGCAAAGAAAACATCTATACTGCTGCTTTATAGATTTCAAGCAAGCGTTTGATCCGGCGTGACGAATTGGCTTGTGGAATAAACTTATCAGAAACAACATAACAGGCAAATGTTATCACATTATTTATAACATGTGTCAGTCAATAAAATCTTTTGAGGCGCAAAACCAAGACAAATCAGAATGTGTTATCAGTGCCACTGGTGTAAGACAAGGGGAAAATTTGTCACCATTTCTATTCTGTTCTTTTATCAATGATCTGGAAAACTATTTAAAGGAAGAAGGACTACTAGGTCTGGCGTCCATTAGTAATATAAGTTATGGAAAAATGGACATGTATTTGTATTTAGCCATACTGCTGTACGCAGATGATACTATTATGTTGGCCGACTCAGCAGAAAATCTTCAAACTTCATTAAATATTTTTAACAAATATTGTACTTATTGGAAATTAACTGTTAACCTAAGTAAAACAAAAGTAATGGTTTTATCTAAAAGTAAAAATCACAATAAAATATTTTATCTGGGTCCGGAAGAAATTGAAATAGTACGCGAGTATTTCTTTCTGGGGGTACATTTTAAAAATCATGGGGGATTTTATCAGTGTAGGACCCGAAATTTAAAACAGGGGAAAAGAGCCATGTTCCAATTGGTTAGAAAAATCAGAGAGCACGACATCCCATTAGACCGCCAATGGAAGTTATTTGACGCTATGATAATGCCAGTTCTTTTGTATGGGTCGGAAATTTGGGGATATGAAAACCAAGATATGTTTGAAGCTTGTCATATCCAATTTCTAAAATACACTTTAACCGCAAAGAAAAGCACCCCCAATTTAATGTTGTATGGTGAAACAGGGCGTTATCCACAAAGCATTACCATCGAGACTAATATGATCCGGTTTTGGACAGATCTAGTGAATGCAGGGTAATGAAAATTGTCAACTGTACTTTATTTTATCTGTCGAGAATTGGAACAGGAAAAGAAATTTAATTTTGCATGGTTAACAGCAATAAAATAGATCCTCCGAGAAGCAAATCAAGAACACCTATTTAATGCTGAGTATATCAACAAGCACCAGATAGTAAAGGTGACAAATAATACGCTCCAAATGCAATATATGAGTACATGGATAAACTCAACACATCGACTTGACTATTATTCTACAAGGAGAAAAAGAAGACATTAAATTTGAAAATTATTTTAATATTCTCACAACGAGAAACGCAATTACTCTATTTCATTTTAGGATACTAAACCATAAACTGACCATTGAAACCGGGCGATGGACGAAAATTGATAGACAAAACAGACTATGTACAACTTGTGATGAACTCGATGACGAAAATAATTTTCTTTACAAATGCAACAAATACAACGATTTAAGAGCAAAATCTATCCCACTTTACTATATTGCAAGCGCAGATCCTAACAAAACAAAATAGCTTTTTAACAATGTGCAACGAACCTGTACTTAAAAAGATATGTAAGTTTTTGATATTTTCAAGGACACCCAGGCAAAATAATGATGGCGAGTGAGGAGGACATGTAATCGATATTTCTCAATAGGCCATTGATCGTAACAGCCTTGTATATGTATAAGTAATAATTTGCAATTTAACCCCTCTTGTGTCTCTCTAAATACTACTTACTTCAATGAACCATTTGATTGCCAATACTTTCAAAGGAAATTTTGATTTTTGGAAAGTATCCTTTGTAAATTTATAACGAAAATTGACCGAAAAATAGATTTATGTTGTCCGTCAAGTGGACATTTATCAGAAGTGTGGTGGTCGAGAAAATTCAGATTTCGGCTTGGCCAATGTCCAGATGCGGACCAGGAGGAGTAGTCTTGAGGAGTTACTACTGGAATGACTGGCTCAGTTGTGAGTTTTCGGGAATGTTCTTCTCTTGGCCTGCAAATGGCCATTTCTCAAGATCACTGCAACGGTCGTTTCTTGACCAAGTTGATCATTAGTGGGTTAAGTTGACACAAGTTGGTTAAAGAATGATAACGTATCCGTTAACAATTCACCAGACGATATATGGATACGACAGTGCCCTTTCTGCCCTCTCACCATTAACCGGAGAAAATGCGTAATTCTACTTATACGACCTGTGCAAGAATTGTATATTATTGATAGATCAATTTATTAACTGTTTGGTATTCTGAAACCAATTTAACCTGTGCATATGGTCAATTGAGTTTCTCTTTGTGACTTTTACGAATTGTACCTCGTTTATAAATTAGCAATTTAATGACTTCCGAAGATTTTGAAACTAATTTGGCTGAAAAAATTTCTCAAGTTACCTTCCCTTTGTGCCATTTTCAACCGTACAATCTGAGTCACAATCTAATAGTTGTCGGTTATTTCGACCTTTCTCCTTGTGCTACTTTCTAGTGTACGAATCGCATTTTGCCGATAAATCTATATTAAATATAATTATGTATATAAAATCTACCGTCATAAAATATAGTATCAACTGTAATACCTCATATGCCTATACAAGGCCTGAGTGTAATAAAGTGAACATGAACATGAACATGAACATGCCACGTGCCTATTCACTTCGCTGTACACACATTCCGGGAACCGTGGCGAAGGAGGCTTATAACGAATTGTCGGCACCTTTGTGGACTTTAAACTTTAGTCTGATATAGCCTTTTGCTGATTTTACCCCTTTTTCAAATCAAAAAGGAAGTAACGAGGAGTTTTCATAAAAATATGATTTTTACATATTTGGAATCCGTGATATACATAGATTCTCACCCCTAGTGGTAAACCTTTGACAAGATTTAAATAATGATCAATATTTTGATTTATAATTGGCAAATATGCGAATTTTCCGGGCTCCAATGTATTTCCTTTAGGAAATCTTATGCAGATAATGTAATTTTTACGTTACCTAGATTATTGTAAAATACACCATTAGAAAGCTGATAAATTGTACTTTCCGGCCATATGTGGTAAATATTACAAGCAACATATAACTAGAATGAATATCTGCGGGTTTTGTAATATTTCCATATTCATTCAATAGTAAACATCTGCTCAAGTCAGGCGGCTAATCCAGCGGATGAGCGCATGTGCGCTGGAAATCGAGGCCCATTGTTGAATATGTCATGACGTCATCTGCACTGGATAATTGCAATTTAATTAACTTGGTAATTGGAACTAAAATGGCGATGTTAATGATTTCCGTTTGGGCTAATCAGTACCTTGATTGACATCGTTTATCTTGACTGGCAGAGAAGGGCAATGGTACAGAGAACACCCGTGCACATATTCATGCCAATCTAAACATAGAGGCATCCCTTCGTGCCATGAAAACGCTTCTAGTATAATGACCGGCAATTGTGTAACCTCATCACCACCACTAAACTGTTATGCAGATTCCACTTCGGAGAGAAGACACGTTAGGATACAGTCTATCCACGCAGTGGACTGTAAACGCACCACTTTCGATCGTCTGCTTTTTGCTATAATCGTATCCCCTGTATCACTAGCTTGATATAGCCATTATATTCGGCTCGATCCGCCCAGTGGTTCTTGTGATATCAGCATCTACGCAATGCCACCAAATTCTTGTCATCAGTTTGTGTGCGGACTGAATTGAATTTTACGACGAATTAAGAGGGAATATTTTTCTGCTAACTAATCTTATGCTGTTTATGTCATCTCGTTGTAGGTGAAATAATATGTTCTGGTATGAATAAAGCAGTTCTCCTGTCCTTTCCCGACCATTTTTCTTTATCAATATATTACTACGACAATGCCCCCCCCCCACCGCCATTACACACGAGACACGTTTCTCAATCTCGTACCGAAGGAGATCTCGCCAGACACAAATCTAACGCATGTGCATGATCTTGATGATGACATAGGCATTTATGTGTAGGAGAAAATGCAGCAACTTGTAGCTTTATAACAAACCAGCCCCACATGCAATCAGTAGTGATGGTGCCAGGGTGCACATACAGTATCTAACCATGAAGCGGGAAGCGTCTGCAATACCAACAGGCCAGCACTGCACAAATTACAGAGGGGAAGTTGAAGCCCTGATTCATACAGCTAACATCATCAGCAAAACAGCTGACTCTAATGCACAGATTGGCTTTCTATCTGATGTCCGGTATATCCTTGAGGCAGTCACCACAAGCAAATTGCCGCATCTTGAAGAAGCATTGCAGACCTTCAAGGGCTTTCAACTAGTGCTGCAGTGGATCCCCTTACACTGTGCTGTTCAAGGAAATGATGAAGCAGGCATGATGGCAACGCTGGGGGTAGACGATAATCAAACAGAGAACAGGGTTACCCGTACATAAATGAAGACAATCATTAAGTCACTGTACAGAACACCACATTCACGATATAGCTACCATCAGCTGTCAAGACTAGAAGAAGCGGTTATTTTTCGCCTGGTAACTGGACTCAACAGACTGAATCAAAACATGTACAAGCGGTTCCACCTTGTCGCATCCCTGGCTTGTCCTTGTGGACAAAAAGAACTGAACACAGAGCACATCTTGATTGCAGAAGTTATAAGCTGCTGAGGGAGGAGATCTGGGCTTCTTCCACTTCAATTCAAGAAAAGTTGTGTGGGCCTGTGGATGCACTACGGAAGACCACAGATTTCATTTCAAAACTGCTCTCCATGTGTGATCCCAGCGAACGAAAGAAGAAGAGGAAGAAGAAGAAGAAGAAGAAGAAGAAGAAATCTATGATGCCATCGGTCCTGGCATGTGCATTGTGCGTTTAGGCCTTGTTCTCATACAGTCACTGTTTTGGTAAATACAGGGCATATCTGCTAACGTTCTCATTCCTTGTTTCTTGTTCCGGAATAAATATGTCACCTATTTCGGAAACTGAATCCCGCTAAATAGGCAGGTTATCTTCCGATATATCGTTATTGCTTCCCTATGTGAGCGCAACCTATTCCCTATAAAATTGCCCATGTATCCTCAGCTCTCTGCGCGGTAGCGCTACGGTCATCATTTTATATCACTCTCCGGTCCAGTCCAGGATTATCTTTCACAGGTATGAACGCGAACAGATATATATCCGCTATACATTAACCTACATAAACGAAATAGTTAAACAGGATTAGGCAATGAAAAAGAGGTTTTAGGACTCGTTCACACTAGGGAATTTTCCTGAGCAACACCATACTGAATGGACATTTCCAGTTTTAACTATACCCCGAACATTCCTAGCTAAGCTCCAATCACACCTTGCTCGTGTTGGGATCGATTGATCTCTGAACTCCAGACTATCAACTTCCAGAAAACTATACAGGTTATCTGTTAAATATTTTGAAACAATGGCAGCAACAGCGCCCAGTCAAATTAGTTTCAAAATATTCAACAGCATTTTTATTAAATATCAAAGACATACAATTCGTACGTGTCTGACTATTAAGCGCTTAAGACGGACTAAATCGAGCCATTTATGCTGTAATTGATTATGACGTCTTCAGACACGTCACGTAGTTGATAATTACGTCATATGCTGGATGGATAAACTGGAAAGGACCATTATGGCGTCACTACGGATACTCTCTCTAGTCTGAACACGGTCTTAGGCTGAACGTATGACGTTATTCCTGATTAACACTTTAGTGAGAACACGGCCTTCGTCTCAGTTGGTTAAGGGGTTGCGTCGCAACTGCTAACGGCCAACTCGCCGAGTGATATGTTCTTCAACTAGAATATGAACCTATGAGCTATGATCCGTGACGTTCTACTACTTGCATAGCAATAGTAAATTTTAATGGCGGGGCACACTTCTCTACCCACCATTGGGGTAATCGAAAATCTGGCTCTCTTATGATGTCGACAGCTACGACGAGATTATCTCCCTCAATTTTTCATGGATCCATTCTTAAACAACAGACGAGTAACGATTTAAAATTTACGGGTGGGACACCCTTTTAAAAGCCACGAGGGGTGAATAGAAAATCTAGGTCCATATAGTTGTGCCAATATTTGCCCCTAGAATATCCCCCCCACCACCCGCTTCAACTTGTATCACGATCCATTAATTTATAGAGAAGTGGTGATTGAAACATTTATAACATAGAACCCTTTAACAATAATATCAGACAAAAATGTCTTCTACAGTGGTCCTTAGAAACGTCCATTAGCAGAGCAAGAGAATACCATTTTTGAAAATTTACAAAGTTTTCAAAAATAGTCGTCTTTTGGTCTGTAAATGGGCATTTTCTATGAGATAATTTAAATTTTCGTGTTCAAATTCGAGGGTTAAAGAATTAAATAAAATTAACACTAAAACATTACAAGATACTATATGGTCCTTGCACGATAATAATCCATGAATGGCGCGCATGTTAGAGAGCTAGTAGTGTGATCGCTATGTGAGCGTTGAGAATGGACCTTTCCTGTTTATCTATCAATCATATGACGTCATAATCAACTATGTGACGTGTATTATGACGTCAAAATCAATGACGTTATGAATGAGGTAGATAAGTTCGTCACGAACGCATAATTGATGACAGACTAAGCGTTGTTGTACGAATTTTATGTCTTTACTATTTAATAAACATGTGTGTTGAATATTTTGAAACTAATTTGACTGGGCGCCGTTGCTGTACCCAATCAAATTAGTTTCAAAATATTCAACAACTTACCTGTATAGTTTTCTGGAAATTCATGGCCAGAGATTTCAGGGATCGATTGATCCCAACACGGGCGAAGTGTGGGCGAAGCCTAGCTAAAGATGGGCGGGGCAGAACTAAAACTGGATTCTCTGTCGCTTTAAAACATAAAATTGTACTATTGATTTAAATGTATGATTCATAAAATGGCTGAGTGTAGTTTTAGTCATTCGTGTAGAAATGTTGAAAAAGTAATACAAGTATTTAGAACTTGAAATAAAAAAAGTATCCAGCGTGAGACTTACTTTAAGCTTTTTAACTTTGAAATTACAACAGCTCCCAGTCAAATTAGTTTCAAAATATTCAACAGAATATTGCTCACGTCATAAAGAATCGGCCTCTTCTAGTCTGCGAAGGTGAAGGTGTTAACACTTAATATGAATGTCCAAAATACTTAAAGCCTTGTACAATATACAAAATATTTGTTTGAATATTTTGCAGAACATTTTACTGGTAGCTATGGAAACAGCTGGTTCCTGCCAAGCTACCATTGCCATATTCACCAGCTTGTCAGTATACAGTACAGCTAAGAAATAAGTTAATTCCGTTTACAAAACAAAAAACAGAAACATGTTAGATAATATGCAATATTCTGTTGAATATTTTGAACATACTTGTTTTAGAAGACATTGCTGCCTTACACCAATGTCTCCCAATCCAATTATGTTCAACATATTCAAAAACACGTTTTATTTTGTTCTGGATACAAATTAGTTTCTTTCTGAGCAGGACTATACATTTGTTTTGGAATTGGGTAATCGAAACCAAGGATTGAAATGGCTAATATAAATGTCGCTGTTTTGTGGGAATTTGTGGGAGGAATGGAGGAATCCAGTTTTAGCTATGCCCCGCTCATCTTTATATAAGCTCCACCCACACCTCGCCCGCGTTTGGATCGATCGATCCTTGAACTCTATTGGCCGATTGCACACCTATGGCTCAGGTAAGCCTAAGTTACCGGCTGGTCGGGGGATCGGGTAATCGCGGCTTAACCCTAACTTGAGCCGAGGTCGACTGAGAAGGACTTCGCTTGCAGATGGGCAAACTGAGTTTGGTTTACGCGAACTATGCTCAAGCCCGACCTCGCTTCTGATTCAGTCTTTTTCACAATGTCTTCTAAAGCAAACGCGCCCAATTTTACAGAGCAAACTTGTACGGAGATGGGAAGACGTTATAGATCATGTAAACTAGTTAAATGGCACTAACACATTTGAATCAAACTTATTGGACATGATCTCACTCAGCATTTCTGAGATGCTGCTACACCAGATCCATTGCCTATTCCATATGATCGGATGATGCTGATGCTGCTGCTGTTGTTGCTGCTGCTGTTGGTGATGATGATGATGGTGGTGGTGGTGGTGGTGGTGGTGGTGGTGGTGGTGGTGGTGGTGGTGGTGGTGGTGGTGGTGGTGCTGGTGGTGGTGGTGCTGGTGCATGTGTGTTGGGTAGGGTGGCTCGTGTTCGTGTGCTCAGCCACAAAAACTTATTATTTAAAGAAAGTACAGTCAAATATGCTTCTATTGAGGGAATTGATGGCATGTCATATTCGGTAGCTGCAGCATCAGCAACACCAACAGCAGTATCAGTAGCAGTAGTAGCAGTAGTAGCAGAAGTAGTAGTATTGGTAGTAGTAGCAGTAGTAGTAGTAGTAGTAGTAGTAGTAGTAGCAGTAGTAGTAGTAGTAGTAGTAGTAGTAGTAGTAGTAGTAGTAGTAGTAGTAGTAGTAGTAGTAGTAGTAGTAGTAGTAGTAGTAGTAGTAGTAGTAGTATCGGTAGCGACAGCGAAAGCGGCAATAGCTGCGGCGGTGGCAGCAGCAATTAATTGTAGTCTTCTTCTTCTTTTCGTTCGCTGATCATACCGCCAGTCCTGTAAGTGACTATCGACATGATCATAAGCGTTAAGTGCGTGGATCCATGGTGTATTAGAGTGCGCCGTGCGGCATGGAACCTCCGTCTTCAGCACTCGAGGTTTCTGTCAGGGTTACCTCACCCTTACCTCCTTTAGTCGCCTCTTACGACACGCAGAGGATACGGAAGGTGTATTCTAAGCCCCACCTACAGGGCAGATTAATTGTAGTTAAACAACATCGATTCGACCCGTTATAATAATATATTCTGCCATTTACTGCAGTGATCATAAGTCTGAACCTGGTCAATAGCAGGTTCCACTTTTACAGCAATTTGAGCTTACTTACGTAAGTCAATCTCGTGTGCAAGCGGACACGAAAACAGAGCTTCGCTTAATCACATTGAGTGGGGCTTGAGCTATACGTGCGCAACCGGCAAACTATACAGGTAAGTTGTTGACTATTTTGAAACTAATTTGACTCGGCGTTGTCGCTGCCATTACTGCTTTGACTGGGTACTATGGCAGCGCCCTGCCAATTTAGTTTCAAATTATTAAACAACTTCTTAGTAAATAGTAAAACCATACACTTCACACAACACCGCTTAATCAGTCATTAATTAAGCCTTCGTGCATAAAGTTTAGTGAAAGCGGATGGATCAATTCCGTGTTATTTGAAGAGTGGCTTACCGAAAAGCTTATACCCACAGTAGAACATCAACAACCGGAACAGAATGTCTGATCAGGCATGCCCTATTACTGGTGGATGGCCACAGTAGTCGCGAAACACTACATGCTATAGAGCAAGCTAAGAATCAAAATATAACAATAATGAGCCTTCCACCACATCTAACCCATCTGTTACAACCATTGGATTTATCATTCTTTAAATCTCAAATCTCAGTGGGATGCAGAATATGAACCCTTTGCAAAAGATCCCACAAATGAGGGACGATACGTCACAAAAGCGTATTTTACAAGGTTTTTGAAAAGCCTGTGCTAAAACTAAAAGTCGGCCTCAAAATATTACTAACGGGTTCCGTCGGTGTGGTGTTTATCCTTTTAAACATATTGCACTTAAAGAATTATTAGATGGTAGGCAATTTTCAAAGTGAGTGGTGGTAGTGTTGATGGTGATGGTGGTGGTGTGCAAGTGAGTGGTGGTAGTAGTGTGCAAGTAAATGGTAGTGGTGTGCAACTACGTACCAGCAACTGGCAGGCGAGCAATAGCGGTGTGGTTGAGATGGAACCGTTTATTATGGCCCCTGTTACTATTTCTTGAAGCACTTTGTAATGCTGGTACCGCGTCTTAGTGGATCATAGGTATTTAAAACTTGATATACTTTAGTTTCAAGTTTTCAAGTTTTAATTCATAATCCCAGGTCACATCGTGACATATGGGACACAATTTACATGATGCATATTAAACATTGCAAGTGTGCTAACATCGTCAGCACAATAATAATAATAATAATAATAATAATAATAATAATAATAATAATAATAATAATAATAATAATAATAATAATTATAATAATAATAATAATAATAATTAAATATTATTATTATTATTATTAGTAGTATTATTATTAATAACAGGCACTTCTTTTTTAAATAACATAATATTATGCGGACTGTATTTTGCTTAGTAAGCTTTGATACAAAAGTTCTGCTAGATTTATTAATTAATCAATTTAACCACGTCCCTCTCTCAGACGTCAGGGGAGGTTTAGAGGACGTAGTCAACGCTCATAGCTGAGATTGCGAAGTCCAGGAACTATCTTTGTTGTACGCCTCCGTACTACAGATTGCGTATGTTTTTAAGGCGAAGGTTCTGTTTTATAAAGCTTTTATGCGGCCCGCATTGAATTTGCTCGTGCAGTGTGCTTTATAAAATAGTAAGAAGTTTGTTTTCTTTATCCAGTTATACGTAGGTCCGCCTGATGAGGTCCATGATACTGTTGGGCATATTAATTTTATTTTGAATGTGGTGATCAAAGAAGGGAGCCGACTCAAAGGTAGCATTATCGCAAAGTTTATATTGTAAATTGGATTTTATGCGGATCACGGCAACCCGCTGGAAATCCTCTTGCACGACAACTTCTTTCCGTGTGTTAAAATTTAAGCCAAATCGGACCAGCAGCTTTTTTAGATACAGGTGCAGACAGGCTGACACACACGCACGTGTACACGCACGTGCACACGCACACAAACACAGACCCAATTGCACACAAACACAGACCCGATCGCAAACCATCTTCCACTTATGAGTTGAGGGTAATTACGTCACTAGTTAGCTGACGTCACAAGCAAAATAACATAGCTCCGTCACGAAACTCAAAAGGTCCCTCACGAAAGCGTACTAATTGTATGTCTTTTTATGAATTTACAATTGAATACAAATTATGTTGATTAGTTTGGGACTACTTTGACTGGGCGCTGTTGCTTCAATAGGCAGCAATAACTCACATTCAAATTAGTTTCAAAATAGCCAACAGTCAACAGCTTACCTGCATAGTTACCATGACAATAAGATTTTATTAATTCAGCTTTCACAGTTAAAATCAAGTGTTAAAATCGATTCAACACACCTACAATGTGGGCAGGCGTTAACTGGAAATGGGCGGGGTTTAGCTAAAAATTGGGGCATGTCTAGACGTGGGTCCTTCTATGTTACCAGTTAATCGTGAGTCTAGACCTTTTATATTGGAGCCCAGGAGCTTGAAGTAGTTAGTGAGTATCTTTATCTGGGAATTCTCTTTAAAGCCAATGGAACATTCACAAGCTGTAAAGCAAGACATGTAAAACAAGGCACTAAAGCTATGTATTCTCTACTAAAGAAGACTAGAGAGCACGACATCCCGATCGACTTGGTAGCTGTATTATTCGACACAATGATATCACCTATTCTACTTTACGGTTCAGAAATCTGGGGGTTTGAAAATTATGCCCATATAGAAACGTGTAAATTAAATTTTTTTTTTAATTTACTTCCTTTAAAACAAAGCACTCCAAACGTCATGATCTATGGGGAATTTTGTATTTTTCCACTGGAAATTACAATTAAATGCAATATGATTCGCTTCTGGGCGGGACTTGTAAATATGTGTTACGGCAAACTATCATCCATCTTATACTTTTTAGCAACTGACAAAATAAAATAAACGGTTTAAATGGGTTGAAACTATTAAATCTATTCTGGAGAGCACAGGTCAACTAAGTTTATTTGAGACAGAGCAAATAAATACTAAACAATTTATAAAACAAACCAAACATATTTTAGAACAACAATATATAGAAAACTGGTCTAGAACATTAGCCGAATCATCGCGACTGACGTTTTATAAACAAATTAAATCGAATTTTGAGCCCGAGAAATACCTAAAATTACTTCCATACCGGGACGCCATAACATTCTGCCGCTTTCGTACGCTAAATCACCAACTCGCTATTGAGACAAAGGGATGGATCGGAATAGAACGCAATGAGCGCCTTTGTAGTATATGCAATGTTATAGAAGATGAAATCCATTTTCTCTTCCATTGTCAAAAATATGTGAGAGAAAGACACCGATATATACCTCATTATTATACAAGGGAGAATACATTTGAAAAATCCAAAGGTCTATTCGCAATATGTAATAGACCGATACTAAGCAGGATGTGTAAATACTTACGATTTTCAAAACAAAAAGCAACAGAACAACATCAACAACAACAACAACAACAACATCAACGTCATCAACAAGAACAAAAACAACAACAACAACAACAATAAATTTGTTATCAACGACAACAACAACAACAACAACGACAACAACAACAACAACAACAACAACAACTGCTACTGCTACTGCTACTGCTACTGCTACTGCTACTGCTACTGCTACTGCTACTGCTACTGCTACTGCTACTGCTACTGCTACTGCCATTGCTACTGCTATTGCTACTGCTATTGCTACTACTACTCCTTAAGCGGCGGCATCAACATCATCATCATCATCATCATCATTATCGTAACTACAAAAATAATAATATTAATAATAATAATAATAATGATAATAATAATAATAATAATAATAATAATAATAATAGTAATAATAATAATAATAATAATAATAATAATAATAATAATAATGATGATGATGATAATAATAATAATAATAATAATAATAATAATAATAATAATAATAATAATAATAGTAATAATAATAATAATAATAATTGCAGTACTCTCATGTATACAGATCTCTACCGTCACATGCTTATCGATTTATGTACCCTCATATTCCGTTTAATAACGGCCTGAGTGAAATAAAGAAAACTGAAACTGAAGCTGAAACTGAGACCCTAGCATTGGGAACTAGCAAATAAACGCCTTAAAGATTACAACACACACTATGTTACCAGTTCGTTTAGATACATTTGTATATATGTTAATGAGGGCCGCTGCTAGATCAGGCCGTGTACTTGAAGTGCTACCCTCAATAAATAACGGTTATTATTATTATTATTATTATTATTATTATTATTATTATTATTATTAGACCATGATTACCAGGTGAGCCGCCTCACAGATGTCCCATGTGTCTTTGATCGCACGCGTCCAAGTCTGACAAAACGACACAGTTGCTCCTAATGCGATCATCCTGGGAACAAGGTGGGCAGGCTATAGTTAAATGAGGAACAGAGAAAGGCCAACAAGAAAATGCTACCATCTACAGAGAGACGAATAATGTTTAGTAACATGTTTGCCATTGGCAACAGTGGTGTTGAAACAAATTATTACATTTAGAAACATTAACATATATCTTCCCATTGAAATCACGTGTGTTGAAGAATGTAATCAGAATGGATTTGGTTCGTATAGGATTTATTGTTCGAAGAGAGAATAAATCATGCGCGTACATACTTATATCTAATCTATGCAAATATCTACCGGAAGATTTTTCTGTGTAATGAACATTTTAATGTGTTTGCCTAATTAATTTAATAATGTATTAGTAATCATTTTCATTATTATTTTTCAAATAAACACAAAATATTCAATTTGTTTGTGACTAATTATAGGACGCGCCAAGACGAGTGTAGATAAGCTTATACGAAGTCTATAAGACTAAAGGGCGATGTGTGGTATACAATTTATACGCATTGCTAATGCTATTAAAACAAATAATCAACTTGTTGATTGGGGACACATACAAACATTTTTAATAGTGGCAATGAAAATCGCCGTTAAACTGTTGAGTATTTTACCCTAGACAGCAATAGTTTCCAGTCAAAGTAGCTTGAAAATATTTAACAATCAGGATTTTTCTACTTTTGAGTTTACCATCTTAACAAGTGCAACGCACTATAGTTGTGACCCTGATGCCCATATTCTATCTTTTAATGCGTCAACAACAAAGAAACTTATGTAGATTTTAAAACAATTCTGGTGGACGATATTGCTGACTACCAGACCGACATCTTCCACCGAATTTGTTGAGAAACGACCCTAGTTCATCTTTTGATTTAATTTAAAGATTGCAAGTGTTGACATCAGTGGCAAGGGTTAGGCAGCATTTCCAAAAATGCCAAAAAGTTGACAGGCGGGCAGGCAGGCAGGCAGGCGGGCAGGCGGGCAGGCGGGCAGGCGGGCAGGCGGGCAGGCGGGCAGGCGGGCAGGCGGGCAGGCGGGCAGGCGGGCAGGCGGACAGACGCACAAACGGACAGACGGACAGTCGGTCAGTCAGTTAATCATGCAGTCATGCAGTCAGTCATGCAGTCAGGCATGTAGTCCAGTCAGTCCAGTCAGTCAGTCAGTCAGTCCAGTCAGTCAGTCAGTCAGTCAGTCAGTCAGTCAGTCAGTCAGTCAGTCAGTCAGTCAGTCAGTCAGTCAGTCAGTCAGTCAGTCAGTCAGTCAGTCAGGCGGGCGGGCAGGCAGGCAGGCAGGAAGGCATGTAGGTAGGCAGGCAAGCAGGCAGGCAGGCGGCCAGGCGAACATATGGGCAGACGGAGAGTCGGACAGTCGGTAAGTCTGTCAGTCAATCATGCAGTCATGCAGTCAGTCATGCAGACAGTCATGCAGCTCAGTCAGTCAGTCAGTCGGTCGGTCGGTCGGTCGGTCGGTCGGTCGGTCGGTCGGTCGGTCGGTCGGTCGGTCGGTCGGTCGGTCGGTCGGTCGGTCGGTCGGTCGGTCGGTCGGTCGGTCGGTCGGGCGGGCGGGCGGGCGGGCGGGCGGGCGGGCGGGCGGGCGGACGGACGGACGGACGGACGGACGGACGGGCGGGCGGGCGGACGGACGGACGGACGGACGGACGGACGGACGGACGGACGGACGGACGGACGGACGGACGGACGGACGGACGGACGGACGGACGGACAGACAGACAGACAGACAGACAGACAGACAGACAGACAGACAGACAGACAGACAGACAGACAGACAGACAGACAGACAGACAGACAGACAGACAGACAGACAGACAGACAGACAGACAGACAGACAGACAGACAGACAGACAGACAGACAGACAGACAGACAGACAGACAGACAGACAGACAGACAGACAGACAGACAGACAGACAGACAGACAGACAGACAGGCAGACAGACAGGCAGGCTTATGCTCGTTGTGAGTGATAACTCTAAGCATCTCGATATATTATTGAATCACAATAGACACTGGAATAACGAGAAATCGTACAAGATAAAAAGCAACAGTTTTCAACATCACCATTAAGAATATAACCAGAATGGATGATTCCAGTTTCTCAGTCAATCCTATGATGTCATAATAATCTACGTGATATGTAGGATGACGTCATAATCAAGTACACCATGAAGGGCGTAGCTAAGTTCGTCACGACAGCAACATCCCGCGGGTAAACTAGCCTCAAAACATTCAACAGGATGTTTAATAATTCATAAATTCACCCAGGACAAACACGGAGAACAGTGTCCATTGTCGCGTAGTAGTTATTAATGACCGTATCATTAGTCATCACAGCCCTTTGATGGCTGAGCCGCTCTGGCTTACGTAGACTTAACTTAGGGTGTCTTTTAATAAAACTGTAGTACCGATCATCACCAGCATGTTCGTTTATCGCCATCTATTAACAACGGATGTACTCGAATTTGAAATGTTTGTAAATTTCTCTACTATTGATAAGGCCATTTCCTTAATTTGATATCTAGTTTTTCCAATACCCAGTTCACTTCATTTGATCAAATACTCTTCAAGCTTTATTTCATCATTTTCACCTATGATGGGTTTCGGCCCACTTCCGCATATACAGAAACTCTGCCCTTGATACGACCGCGTAGGGTCGTTTCCGGCCAATGTACGAATCGAAGGTCCCGATTTACCGCTATACTACACCACTGCTTCGAGAAGATTTTCCCTGCAGTATTGCAGTCTCCATTTCTTGCCCTTATTTTGAGATTGAGATCTTATTTGATTAGGCCTAACGTTGCGGTTCGCGACATGTAATGACCTCCTATCAGCTTGTTGCTTTCAAAATACGAGCCATCTCAAACCTGAAACCATAAAATAAAATATTAAACATATAGCTTAGAACATATTAAGTAACTATATGAACTAATCAGTGACAGGCTGTCTCCCCGCCCCCCCCCCCCACCCCCCTCCTCCCTGTCCTCTACTCCCTTTCCTATCCTCCTTGCCTCCTTGTCTCCCTCCCTCAATCCCTCCCTCCACAACTCCCCCCCCCCCACTCTCCCTCCCTCCCCCCTTCCTCCCCTCCCCTCCCCCTCCCCTCCCTCCCTCCGCCCTCACTCCCTCCCTCCCCCCTTCCTCCCTCCCTCCCTCACCTCCCTCCCTCCCTCCCTCCCTCCCTCCCCCTCCCTCCCTCCCTCCCCCCTCCTCCCTCCCTCCCTCCCTCTCCCACTCTCCCTCTCGCTCTCCCTCTCCCTCTCCCTCCCCTCTCTCTCTCTCTCTCTCTCTCTCTCTCTCTCTCTCTCTCTCTCTCTCTCTCTCTCTCATTTCTCCCTAGTCTCTTCTCCATCCCTCGCTCTCCATTCTCTTACCCACTTTTTCCCTACCTCGCGCACCCCTCATATGTATGTGCGGCTGTGTGCGTGTGGTTATGTAATAGGGATTATATCGTAGATATATTTGGCTAATATCGCGCGCGAGAATACCCATGAATTTGCGCGGTAATACCTATGAATGTACGCGATATATATGCGCGATATTAGTCGAATTTATGTACGATATTAACAGAATTACCGGCTTGCACTGTGTGACTTGGCAAGGCAATATTTTAAACCGCGTGACAATGCCACTTCCATAAATGTGTTTGAGACCGGTTTTCGAACTATAACAAGTCAGCTTTTTAATATTTTGTCTTAGATTTAATAATTATGGTTTTTATCAACCTTTAAACATAATTAATAAGTTTACCTTCGGCAAACGCGTTAAACATGGACTGGTCGATTTTGATACGATAAAATACGATTAGTGTGCATAAACGTGCGTGAACTATCGTTGTATTGTAGTGTGGTGTACTTTGATTACGTAATGAGTCTTTGTGTAGCTACATTTTCGATGACATATTCCACAGCATTCTTCGAAATTGGTGCGCGATAATACTCTCATGAGCGATAATATCCACATTTACCCTATTTATAATAATAATAATAATAATAATAATAATAATAATAATAAATAGACCTGTAACTGCAAGCAGTTACTGCGGACAGCTTCCAAGCCAGTTTCACAAAGCGGCAACTAGACCACTAACATTACCATACCCGCAACAGCATGGGGCCTATCAGGGAATGATGGAAAGTAAGCAATTAAGGCTAAAGATACAATGGCTAAGTAAAATAATTCAGCAGTATGAGGTTTAAACTGGTGAAAAGGACCAAAAATGGTTAAAGGAATTACCCAAATTTGTCGCAAACTGGTTTGAAAACAGCAAAAAAATATTAAAATATTTACAAATAGATTAAATGAACAGAAAACACAGAACATGCTCAAATGCTTTCAGAAATTGTTAAAAACAGACAAGGGGAGCAAAATCTAGTCCCAAAAGGTAGAAAATGATTAAGGAATACAGTCACAAATGAACAAAATGGGCCAAAATAACAAAAAAACCGAGGAAAATGAATAATTGTGGCCAAGATAATCTCATTTGACTTTTTTGCACTAAATGATTATTTTTGATTTGAACTTTTTTGCACTCATGACTTTTTTCCATTCATTTGACATTTTTGGACTCATTTTACCCTCTTGCACTCAAATGACATTATTGCACTCAAATAACCTTTTTGCCCTCATTTGACCTTTTTGGTTTCATGTAACCTTTTTACAATCAAATGACATTATTGCACTTAAACGACCTTTTGCAATTCAGCAGTATACGGGTTAATTGACACTTGTCATTCAGCAGTAATAGGGTTAAGTGACACTTGCTATTGAGCAGTAAAATTGCTAATTGAGACTTGTAATTTAGCAGTAAATGGGTTAATTTCACTTTGCAATTCAGCAGTAAAAGGATTAATTGCGCAATTCAGCAGTAAAATGGTTAATTATGCCTAGCACTTCAGCAGTAAAAAGGTCAATTGAATTTGCAATTCAGCGCTATTGGGGATAATTGAAACTTGTAATTCAGCAAAAAACTGGTTAATTGCGCCTTGCCATTCAGCACTAATAGGGTCAATTGAGCCTTGCACTTCACCAGTAAAACCCTTTGAACTTAGTCAATATTGATTAACCGCCAATTCAAATTTCTCGCCAAAAGTATTACTACATAAATAGTAGCAATTTCATTTTCAAATTTTCAAGATGTAATACCGCGGCTGGTCATTGACCGCTTCCTTTTATATTGGGGCAGCTTATGGGCATTGAGTAACTGACCAAGGTCACAAAATTTGAATACGCTATATTCAGAATCTTTCGAGAAATGAACATTTCTTGAAATTATGATGTCACCAATATGACCGCCGAACCATGTGACATGGCAACATGTAATTCTCAAATTTTAAGCAGGCTCTGGGATCATTCCGATTTACCAAGTTTCCATCCGATACGTGCAGCGATTTCATAGAAGAAGATTGTTAATTATGCACAAATTTTTACATAAATTCCAAGATGGCCGCCAAACCATGTGACCTAGCAACTTTCTGTCCTCAAACTTTAAAGAGGTTAGAGCATAGTTACATCCTACAAAGTTTCAGTCCAGTCCACTTACCGGTATGGGAGAAGAAGACATTTAAGTTTTTGCGGGGGAATGAAAATAATAATAAAGGAACCCGGATCGGGAACAACAACAACAACAACAACAACAACAACAACAACAACAACAACAGCAACAACAACAACAACAGCAGCAGCAGCAACAGCAACATGCTTTGCCGTAATATTAGCCTACACATGGAGTACTGTTTATTGATAAAATGTATTGCAATGATTTGCCACTATGTGTTGATGTTTGCATACATTGTGAAATTAATTTGTTGTAAGCAAGCAAGGTAAAAAAATCAAGAAAAATGAGTGGGAAGACCTTGCTTGTTAAGCATATTAAATAATGGATCCGGTGTAGGGGCGGAGGTTCTCGAAAAGAGAGATAAAAAACAACAACAAAATAATAACAACAACAACAACATTAGTAGCCCTAGCCTTTAGAGCTCCGTCCCGGATCTAAAATGTAATTTCAACAACTTAACCTCAAGCTTTAAATATGTGTATACAAATAGATGCTTATTAGTTACACGTATAACAGGTAGGCCGCATAAATTATGACATATTCTGAGGCATGGCCGAGGTTCGGCCACATTAACAAACCACACAAAAGATACATTTTAAATTAAAAATATCTCATGCTCTCATTAAAACATTTCCAGCGCATGAACCCGGAGGTGTTGATATAAATTTAACGGCGACAGCGAGTATTTTCCAAGCAGTTTAACGCCTGAATACCCGGCTGGTGTAAAGATAATTCAAGCCACGTAGACCTATCAAAATAAAACAACATGGATTCACACACGCGTACACATTCACGCATACACGCACGCCCATGAGAACTGACACGCATGCGTCTGAGAATAGAACAGGACGCTTCTAAGGGCATGTGTTTGAAAACGTGAAAGATCCACAATGGCAAGCAACCTGCCTCTAAATATACGATTTTAGGGAGCAATGACATTCCATGCGTGAATAGAACAGCTATCCACTGCGAACGACATGTTGGTGGTGTCCATGTTCACATCTTTATTTATAGATAGGCGGGCAGACATGAGTGACCGGGAAAGCCCCAGGCTCAGCACGTCTATCTAAACCATGTAACAATAGTGAAATTGCGATACTTATGGGTGAGTTTACGCCCTTAGTAGAATATCTACTCGAGGTACTAGCGTAGCTCCTAAACGGCTAGAGTACTTACTCGGGTACTTACTGAGTTAACCCTGCTAGGTGAGTGGAGTGGAGTGGAGTGGAGTGGAGTGGAGTGGAGTGGAGTGGAGTGGAGTGGAGTGGAGTGGAGTGGAGTGGAGTGGAGTGGAGTGGAGTGGAGTGGGGTGGGGTGGAGTGGGGTGGGGTGGGGTGGGGTGGGGTGGGGTGGGGTGGGGTGGGGTGGGGTGGAGTGGAGTGGAGTGGAGTGGAGTGGAGTGGAGTGCAGTGCAGTGGAGTGCAGTGGAGTGCAGTGGAGTGCAGTGGAGTGCAGTGGAGTGCAGTGGAGTGCAGTGGAGTGGAGTGGAGTGGAGTGGAGTGGAGTGGGTTGGGGTGGGGTGGGGTGGGGTGGGGTGGGGTGGGGTGGAGTGGAGTGGGGTGGAGTGGAGTGGAGTGGAGTGAGTGAGTGAGTGAGTGAGTGAGTGAGTGAGTGAGTTAGTGAGTGAGTGAGTGAGTGAGTGAGTGAGTGAGTGAGTATTTATTGCTCAATCCAGACAAAAGGATACTGCAAAACTGATACACAAGAAAAAAGCACCAAAAAACCCAACCAAACAAAACTGTACAATACTACTATACAGAGGACATATTAGCAGGAATAACCCTGCTAGGAGTAACCTTACTAGGAGTAACCCTGCTAGGGGTATCCCTGCTAGGAGGCAGGGTTAAGTCGAATACGTCACCTGATAAACTGACAGGCCACGTGAAACATTGGCAGCTCTCGTAAAGAAATCGTCTGCTAGGCAGAATACGTCGGAGTTTTGAGGTTTATTTGTAATAATTCAAGCTGAAGTTCATAAACTTAAAAGGTTATTGCTTCCTGAATCACGTTGGCATGAGCTGAACATAAACATAATCACATGTTCGTCGTCCGTCATTGTTATTTACTCCCCCCCCCCACCCCCACCCCCGGATTTACTCCTCGGAGCAGTTAGTGCGTTTAGGCGAAAGCAATCGTGAGCATCATATATCATTTACCCGAGAGTAGCTACCCTACTAGGGGCGTTAACTCGCCCTATGATGCTTGTCTCAATTGGACTCTTTAACGATTTAACCTTACAAGACAAATTCCCTTTGATGTAAGGAATAATTTGTTGAATATTTTGAATATTTTGACTAATTTGACTAATGCGACTGCCAGCAACAGACCCAGACATATTAGTTTCAAAATATTCAACACTTGACGTGAATAGGTCTCGTCTAATTGAGACACCGGGATTTCAAGGGTTAAAGTGTTAATTTTTGCAGCCGGCGAAATCAAAATCAATATTGTCCTTTTGCCAAAAAGACATTCTGTGCTGAACATATGCATATATTTCACAAGAACAAGAATACATCTTTCCAGAGTATCCATCTGTCATCTGACGTCATATACCGTCGTAATAAGCTAAGTGGCGTGTAGGATGACGTCATAATCATTACGGCACACATAATTTTATTTGGCCCGTCCTTAACTCTTAATGGTCCGAGCAACAGCGCCCAGTCAAATTAGTTACAAAATATTCTATAGCTTACATGCATAATTTTCTGGAAATTCCTAGTCAGGGAGTTCAGAGATTGATCGCTCCCAGCACGAGCGAGGTGTGGGTGGAGCTTAGCTAGAGATGGGCGGGGCATGTCTAAAATGGTCCATTGTATATAAATGAATTTTGTCATTTTAGGGAATTGCGATTAATGAACCTTTCACACGATATGAGACTAATTTACTTTAGGCCTGTTTATGTAAGTTGAACAAAAGAACAAATGAACCTTTTCGATTGTACGGAGACTCTGCGAAACGCAGTGTGTCCTCTTTCTCACCACTCTCGTCAATGATTTCACTGGGAAACATTTAATATGTACGTCGTCGGATACAAGTTCACTATTTTATTAAACACTAATGGACATTCACTCTATGGTTGAACATGATTATTTAGAGTTATGAATCGAAACTATGATAAGTGCGCCGGTAGGTCTGGTGGTTCCTTGGTTGCTCTGACGGTCGGTTGGTAAATTAACCCTTTAACACTTGAATTTGTTAAAAAAAATTCTCATAAAGAATGTTGTCTATTTGCAGAGCAAGAGAAAACTATATTTTGACAATTTACCACTGGAATGACTGCCTCGTTTATCGAGCCAGTTATTCCAATGGCAAGTTTAAAACAATAGTCTTCTCTCGGTCTGCAAATGGACATTTTTCAAGACCACTGCTGAAGCCATTTTTGGCTGATATGGCTGTTAAAGGGTTAAATTGTGTACATTTCTGACAAAGCTGCCTAAGCCAGAGCTATGCTTTTATCTCCCGAGAAATTGTAGACCTGAAACGAGGTCTGACACTCTATTCCACCCCTTCAACAACTGCAAAGCCTCCACGCATTAACTATTTTTACAATTGATTTGTTGCTGAAAAGTGTTGTTCATTTGGTATTGCCGATAGATTTCGTTGTCATAAGAGTATTATATCTAGAAGCAAAGTGACACAGGCAGATCTAAGAGCCCATGTTCGGCGACACTGGTTAATGCTGTCCTCTTTGTCCTGGATCTTGAATGAAATAGACGCGAGAGACTAATTTGGGATCAAGGCTGTCAATGTATGCACGAGACCCTTGAACTCTCGATACTTATTAATGTACGTCATGTACACCGCAGAAGTGACAGGTAGACTGTGCATCTTCACCAAGGTGAATGCGGTCATATATATTTTTCAGCATATGGTCACAGTAGGGGTTGCATTGGGGTCCATCTTGGTAGTGCTCCTACTTGGCATCCCATATCATGCAGCTCTGTGACCCAGCTATAGCAGAACGGAATAATAAATGCGTCGAGTTGGATCTGTCAGATCGAGCCTTATGCTACCTTCGATATATATTTTTGTGACCACTGTAACTGGCGCAAGTAGTTCCGTCTAACTTGAGCCCACTAAAGAACCGTAGCGCTAGCACCACGTGGGTGATCTCCGGACTAGTGATCCCGGCATGATCGAGTAGTCTTATAGAAGTCGTCGACATTGATGCATGCGCCACCCACCCGCTACCGTCGTTTCCAACACAATATTATTGCCACCCTTGTTTGAACCCTAACAGTCCTTACTGGCATCCTTCACGCCACCACCTGAGTCATACAGTACCTTGTGTCTAAATGGAAAGATATCCGATTAGAGATTTATCAAACGTATGTATAGAGACAGAAAGACATGTCTGATACCAATGATATATACATAAACATGCTGTACACTGCTTGCAAATGCCTCATAGCAGCAAGACTGTTAGATGCTTGGGCAACGGTGTGGGAATGTACTCACGCCCAGACTTCGTCCATCATCTATGCATTGGAAGCTCTGCTAAATGGTACCTATAGACATATCCCACAGATGATCTCAGATACACATATCGGTGTCAGTACATGAATCTATATGCGAGGCACCTCACCTCCGCAATACGGCCCCATAGTTCTTATCAAAAACTAAAAGGTACATGGATTTCAAGTATTCAGAATTAGTATCAGAGACGTGACACAATTCATACATTTAGAATCCGACACGCATCCAATATGACAACAACGGTGGTTAACGTATATCGTGACTAATTTCCTGTCATATGGTTCAACTCAGGGCAGATTGTATTTCATGGATGACCTGGCTGATAGCACATGCAGGGTGGCAGAATATATAATAGCCCTCCCTGTTCAGGGCAGAAGGCAGAGAGAACAGAGTAGCACATGCACCAACGTGGAGTACATCAATAAGACCACCCAATGGACCTTTCCAGTTTTGGTTATGCCCCTTTCATCTTTAGCTAAGCTCCACCAACGCTTCGCTCGGGTTGGGATCGATCGATCCGCAAACACACAGACTATCAAGTTGTAGAGAAATATACAGGTAAGCTGTTTACTATTTTGAAACTAATCTGACTGGGCGCTGTTTCTGTCTATGGTTATTAGTTTCAAAATAGTAAACAGAATGTTTACAAAGACATACAATTCGCACAACGTGTCGGACTATTAAGCATTAAGGACGGACCAAATCGACTCATTCATGCCATATTTAATTATGACGTCATCCTAAACGTCACTTAATTGATTATGGCGTCATATGACGTCATATGATGTATAGATAAACTGGAAAGGTTCATTGAGTTGGGATTATTAGCCCGCAGACCATCCACATGGAGCTAGGGTTGTGATTGCTTAACGGGGCAAGATGGGTCTCGTGGCCTCAAGTACTGGTGTCATACAGGCCAAGATTGGAAATGACCCAGCGCTGCCGATCTGACACAGACTTACATCGACCGGTTCGTTCCGTTCGGCCTAACCCACCATATACATACATGCCCGTATTTCTCATTCACGTGCTACCTGCCTTGCTAACTACTATAATATTAGATGCCAAAATGGATACACATCCGAGATGAATCTCATTACAACCTCTATCGGGACTATCTGTGGATACAACATATATGACCGCTTCCACCCTCATGGAGATGTACAGTCTTCCTGTCACACCAATTTGGTACACGCATCGATAATCGATGTACACCGAATGTCTTAGCTGTGAATCATTTGAGATCCTCGGGCGTACATGGGCACCTTACTGCGGAAGCAGTATTTGTCATTTACTCCAGCCACACCCTCTTATGACAGAGAGGACATGGGGGGGGGCATAGATCGCAGAGCGATGGCTCACAGATTTTCCAGTGTCATTTTGACTCCAGACATACTACTCAGTACTCATAGACACAACTACTGTTTATACTGTTATAAACAACATTTATTCGTAAGTATAGGGTGTCTAAAAGTGCATCACCTATTATCCGCCGTAACACGCGTCTTCGCACATCAATAAACTGTTTTTGAATGTTTGATTATATCATCGTGATATACTCTACGTCTAATTAAGCATCTCGTACATGACATGTATTTATAGACGAGTCAGATATACATCTTAAATTTCAAAGGTGACAGACTAGCGTAGCCTCTGGCGACAGGTACAATAATACATGATCCCGAATAGGGCACGAAGACGGCTAAATGCATGCTAAATGCAAATATTGTTTGACAGGAAATTTTGCTAGCGCTCTCCTAGCCCATATTTTCTTTCTAAAACTTTCTATATCACCGTTGTTATTCTCCATGAAAAGATTATGTAACTTATCAAGACCATTGTGTTCAGACCCGCAGATATGCAATCTATGTTGACTAGTATATGCCGGTGTCAAACTCGCATCATGCAATATGAAAAGAACTTATGCATGAGAGTCGATTTGAGATCCATATGTCGAATCAGAAGCAGCAGCATAAATGACAGCTATCTATGTGTTAGAATATATGTTAATGTACGTCTAATCAACCTTTTCCGTTTATCGATCAATCATATGACGTCATAATCAGTTGCGTGACGAGCAGGATGACGCCATAATCAATGATACCATGAATGAGGTTGATAAGCTCGTCACGAACACTTAATGGAGGATTTCCGTTTATCCACCGCTCATATTACGTCTTAATCAACTACGTGACAGGTTTGCTGACGTCATAATAATGAATGGCATAACTAGGTTCGTCACGAACGCTTAATTGATGACGAACTAAGCGTTGTTGTACGAATTGTATGTTTTTACTATTTAATAAACATGTGTGTTGAATATTTTGAAACTAATTTGACTGGGCGCTGTTGTTGCCGTAGTGTAGCGCGGATCGGCCGGATGGGTACGGACCGTCCCAGCTCAGCTGGGTACGGGACGACCGTTCCGGGTACGTTCCACGCACGCCCCCTGAGTAGGATAGTACGCGTGTATAAAGCCATATGAGAGAAGTTTCTGTAAAAAGTCCGTGAGATCGCGTAGCGCACATGCGCGAGCGTCAGAGCTTCCCTGGCAACACGTGTCAGCATTGAGGGAGAATGCGTACTAAAGCGTAACGGGTTGTTGCACGTATTCTTTAAATTCAAGTATTCTTGTCGTTCCTGGTAGCTATCAGGACCGGAATGAGACGAGGATTCTAAAACTATTTACCCTTTTAAAATCGGACGAGAAATGGCCGTGTTATCCTAATTTGGCTCATTGAAATTATTTTCAAAATATTACTGGGACGTGGTAAACGCGTGTGTGCACTAAACGAATGGGGGAAGATGTCTATCACGTGGTAGCGTCCTCACCCTTCCTATCTGCACGCTGATTGGCTACAGATCGGTCGCTGATTGGCTAGGCGTCCTGCCTATGACGTCATGAGTAGCATAAAAGGAGCGCAAAACCAAGAATCGATACCCTTTGCCTGATCTCGTTCGTCCTCGGACGGACGCAGTCACCATACGGGCTGCCTAATCAATCAAAATCAAACAAGTGCGCGCTGGTGCCTGCTCGGATGATGGCCAGAAGAACAAATGGGTCCCAGGACCCGAAAGAGCCCCCCCCCCCCCCCTTGGGTACATCAGGTCATAAGACCGCACGCACCTTATTCCCCCCCCCCCCCCACCCCGACCCAGCACCTACCCCATCCCTTCCCCACCCCCGTTAGGTCCAGGTTAGGCCCTCCCCATCCCCACGCCCAAGCATGAGGAGCAACAGAAAAGCCATGGACAAGAACAGCAACATGAGATAAAATCGAGAGACAACGATCAACACACACCCAGAGAGACACAAGCTAATGCACAAACCGACGTCACAAGAATTCACAAGAATTCAACAGAAACCATAAAGGCCAGGCGTGAGTCTAGACCCTAGCATTGGGAACTAGCATATAAACGTCTTAAATATTACAACACACACACACACACACACACACACACACATAAGAATCGATACCACACTTCGGCGAGAGAGAACAAGTGGCAGGTTGTGTGGACAGAGCAGTGAAAGACGTGGGCAACTGCTTACTGACTGTGGTTCCTTTATAACCACAGCAGTACCTCTCAGATTTCAGTTCTTAGTCTCTGTCACGCAATCGAACATCCGCATCTAAGTTTTTGTAAACCCTCGGACGGCCATCCATGGGCAACTAATTAAATAGAAGAGTCCCTCACTTCCAACACTTCAGAGGAGCCTTCCTGCAGATGGGCCCCGCGGCCCAGATGTAAATTGCGATACTTATGGGTGAGTTTACGCCCTTAGTAGAATATCTACTCGAGGTACTAGCATAGCTCCTAAACGGCTAGAGTACTTACTCGGGTACTTACTGAGTTAACCCTGCTAGGTGAGTGAGTGGAGTGGAGTGGAGTGGAGTGGAGTGGAGTGGAGTGGAGTGGAGTGGAGTGGAGTGGAGTGGAGTGGAGTGGAGTGGAGTGGAGTGGAGTGGAGTGAGTGAGTGAGTGGGTTAGTGAGTGAGTGAGTGAGTGAGTGAGTGAGTGAGTATTTATTGCTCAATCCAGACAAAAGGATACTGCAAAACAGATACACAAGAAAAAAGCACCAAAAAAAACAACCAAACAAAACTGTACAATACGACTATACAGAGGACATATTAGCAGGAATAACCCTGCTAGGAGTAACCCTGCTAGGGGTAGCCCTGCTAGGAGGCAGGGTTAAGTCGAATACGTCACCTGATAAACTGACAGGCCACGTGAAACATTGGCAGCTCTCGTAAAGAAATCGTCTGCTAGGCAGAATACGTCGGAGTTTTGAGGTTTATTTGTAATAATTCAAGCTGAAGTTCATAAACTTAAAAGGTTATTGCTTCCTGAATCACGTTGGCATGAGCTGAACATAAACATAATCACATGTTCGTCGTCCGTCATTGTTATTTACTCCCCCCCCACCCCACCCCCGGATTTACTCCTCAGAGCAGTTAGTGCGTTTAGGCGAAAGCAATCGTGAGCATCATATATCATTTACCCGAGAGTAGCTACCCTACTAGGGGCGTTAACTCGCCCTATGATGCTTGTCTCAATTGGACGATTTAACCTTACAAGACAAATTCCCTTTGATGTAAAGAATAATTTGTTGAATATTTTGAATATTTTGACTAATTTGACTAATGCGACTGCCAGCAACAGACCCAGTCATATTAGTTTCAAAATATTCAACAGTTGACGTGAATAGGTCTCGTCTAATTGAGACACCGGAATTTCAAGGGTTAAAGTGGTAATTTTTGCAGCCGGCGAAATCAAAATCAATATTGTCCTTTTGCCAAAAAGACATTCTGTGCTGAACATATGCATATATTTCACAAGAACAAGAATACATCTTTCCAGAGTATCCATCTGTCATCTGACGTCATATACCGTCGTAATAAGCTAAGTGGCGTGTAGGATGACGTCATAATCATTACGGCACACATAATTTTATTTGGCCCGTCCTTAACTCTTAATGGTCCGAGCAACAGCGCCCAGTCAAATTAGTTACAAAATATTCTATAGCTTACATGCATAATTTTCTGGAAATTCCTAGTCAGGGAGTTCAGAGATTGATCGCTCCCAGCACGAGCGAGGTGTGGGTGGAGCTTAGCTAGAGATGGGCGGGGCATGTCTAAAATGGTCCATTGTATATAAATGAATTTTGTCATTTTAGGGAATTGCGATTAATGAACCTTTCACACGATATGAGACTAATTTACTTTAGGCCTGTTTATGTAAGTTGAACAAAAGAACAAATGAACCTTTTCGATTGTACGGAGACTCTGCGAAACGCAGTGTGTCCTCTTTCTCACCACTCTCGTCAATGATTTCACTGGGAAACATTTAATATGTACGTCGTCGGATACAAGTTCACTATTTTATTAAACACTAATGGACATTCACTCTATGGTTGAACATGATTATTTAGAGTTATGAATCGAAACTATGATAAGTGCGCCGGTAGGTCTGGTGGTTCCTTGGTTGCTCTGACGGTCGGTTGGTAAATTAACCCTTTAACACTTGAATTTGTTAAAAAAAATTCTCATAAAGAATGTTGTCTATTTGCAGAGCAAGAGAAAACTATATTTTGACAATTTACCACGGGAATGACTGCCTCGTTTATCGAGCCAGTTATTCCAATGGCAAGTTTAAAACAATAGTCTTCTCTCGGTCTGCAAATGGACATTTTTCAAGACCACTGCTGAAGCCATTTTTGGCTGATATGGCTGTTAAAGGGTTAAATTGTGTACATTTCTGACAAAGCTGCCTAAGCCAGAGCTATGCTTTTATCTCCCGAGAAATTGTAGACCTGAAACGAGGTCTGACACTCTATTCCACCCCTTCAACAACTGCAAAGCCTCCACGCATTAACTATTTTTACAATTGATTTGTTGCTGAAAAGTGTTGTTCATTTGGTATTGCCGATAGATTTCGTTGTCATAAGAGTATTATATCTAGAAGCAAAGTGACACAGGCAGATCTAAGAGCCCATGTTCGGCGACACTGGTTAATGCTGTCCTCTTTGTCCTGGATCTTGAATGAAATAGACGCGAGAGACTAATTTGGGATCAAGGCTGTCAATGTATGCACGAGACCCTTGAACTCTCGATACTTATTAATGTACGTCATGTACACCGCAGAAGTGACAGGTAGACTGTGCATCTTCACCAAGGTGAATGCGGTCATATATATTTTTCAGCATATGGTCACAGTAGGGGTTGCATTGGGGTCCATCTTGGTAGTGCTCCTACTTGGCATCCCATATGATGCAGCTCTGTGACCCAGCTATAGCAGAACGGAATAATAAATGCGTCGAGTTGGATCTGTCAGATCGAGCCTTATGTTACCTTCGATATATATTTTTGTGACCACTGTAACTGGCGCAAGTAGTTCCGTCTAACTTGAGCCCACTAAAGAACCGTAGCGCTAGCACCACGTGGGTGATCTCCGGACTAGTGATCCCGGCATGATCGAGTAGTCTTATAGAAGTCGTCGACATTGATGCATGCGCCACCCACCCGCTACCGTCGTTTCCAACACAATATTATTGCCACCCTTGTTTGAACCCTAACAGTCCTTACTGGCATCCTTCACGCCACCACCTGAGTCATACAGTACCTTGTGTCTAAATGGAAAGATATCCGATTAGAGATTTATCAAACGTATGTATAGAGACAGAAAGACATGTCTGATACCAATGATATATACATAAACATGCTGTACACTGCTTGCAAATGCCTCATAGCAGCAAGACTGTTAGATGCTTGGGCAACGGTGTGGGAATGTACTCACGCCCAGACTTCGTCCATCATCTATGCATTGGAAGCTCTGCTAAATGGTACCTATAGACATATCCCACAGATGATCTCAGATACACATATCGGTGTCAGTACATGAATCTATATGCGAGGCACCTCACCTCCGCAATACGGCCCCATAGTTCTTATCAAAAACTAAAAGGTACATGGATTTCAAGTATTCAGAATTAGTATCAGAGACGTGACACAATTCATACATTTAGAATCCGACACGCATCCAATATGACAACAACGGTGGTTAACGTATATCGTGACTAATTTCCTGTCATATGGTTCAACTCAGGGCAGATTGTATTTCATGGATGACCTGGCTGATAGCACATGCAGGGTGGCAGAATATATAATAGCCCTCCCTGTTCAGGGCAGAAGGCAGAGAGAACAGAGTAGCACATGCACCAACGTGGAGTACATCAATAAGACCACCCAATGGACCTTTCCAGTTTTGGTTATGCCCCTTTCATCTTTAGCTAAGCTCCACCAACGCTTCGCCCGGGTTGGGATCGATCGATCCGCAAACACACAGACTATCAATTTGTAGAGAAATATACAGGTAAGCTGTTTACTATTTTGAAACTAATCTGACTGGGCGCTGTTTCTGTCTATGGTTATTAGTTTCAAAATAGTAAACAGAATGTTTACAAAGACATACAATTCGCACAACGTGTCGGACTATTAAGCATTAAGGACGGACCAAATCGACTCATTCATGCCATATTTAATTATGACGTCATCCTAAACGTCACTTAATTGATTATGGCGTCATATGACGTCATATGATGTATAGATAAACTGGAAAGGTTCATTGAGTTGGGATTATTAGCCCGCAGACCATCCACATGGAGCTAGGGTTGTGATTGCTTAACGGGGCAAGATGGGTCTCGTGGCCTCAAGTACTGGTGTCATACAGGCCAAGATTGGAAATGACCCAGCGCTGCCGATCTGACACAGACTTACATCGACCGGTTCGTTCCGTTCGGCCTAACCCACCATATACATACATGCCCGTATTTCTCATTCACGTGCTACCTGCCTTGCTAACTACTATAATATTAGATGCCAAAATGGATACACATCCGAGATGAATCTCATTACAACCTCTATCGGGACTATCTGTGGATACAACATATATGACCGCTTCCACCCTCATGGAGATGTACAGTCTTCCTGTCACACCAATTTGGTACACGCATCGATAATTGATGTACACCGAATGTCTTAGCTGTGAATCATTTGAGATCCTCGTGCGTACATGGGCACCTTACTGCGGAAGCAGTATTTGTCATTTACTCCAGCCACACCCTCTTATGACAGAGAGGACATGGGGGGCATAGATCGCAGAGCGATGGCTCACAGATTTTCCAGTGTCATTTTGACTCCAGACATACTACTCAGTACTCATAGACACAACTACTGTTTATACTGTTATAAACAACATTTATTCGTAAGTATAGGGTGTCTAAAAGTGCATCACCTATTATCCGCCGTAACACGCGTCTTCGCACATCAATAAACTGTTTTTGAATGTTTGATTA
Source organism: Chaetoderma sp. LZ-2023a (assembly GCA_034401795.1). Classification (NCBI taxonomy): domain Eukaryota; kingdom Metazoa; phylum Mollusca; class Caudofoveata; order Chaetodermatida; family Chaetodermatidae; genus Chaetoderma; species Chaetoderma sp. LZ-2023a. The sequence continues at coordinate 72,915,098 of CM067372.1, read as the reverse complement.
TCTCGTACATGACATGTATTTATAGACGAGTCAGATATACATCTTAAATTTCAAAGGTGACAGACTAGCGTAGCCTCTGACGACAGGTACAATAATACATGATCCCGAATAGGGCACGAAGACGGCTAAATGCATGCTAAATGCAAATATTGTTTGACAGGAAATTTTGCTAGCGCCCTCCTAGCCCATATTTTCTTTCTAAAACTTTCTATATCACCGTTGTTATTCTCCATGAAAAGATTATGTAACTTATCAAGACCATTGTGTTCAGACCCGCAGATATGCAATCTATGTTGACTAGTATATGCCGGTGTCAAACTCGCATCATGCAATATGAAAAGAACTTATGCATGAGAGTCGATTTGAGATCCATATGTCGAATCAGAAGCAGCAGCATAAATGACAGCTATCTATGTGTTAGAATATATGTTAATGTACGTCTAATCAACCTTTTCCGTTTATCGATCAATCATATGACGTCATAATCAGTTGCGTGACGAGCAGGATGACGCCATAATCAATGATACCATGAATGAGGTTGATAAGCTCGTCACGAACACTTAATGGAGGATTTCCGTTTATCCACCGCTCATATTACGTCTTAATCAACTACGTGACAGGTTTGCTGACGTCATAATAATGAATGGCATAACTAGGTTCGTCACGAACGCTTAATTGATGACGAACTAAGCGTTGTTGTACGAATTGTATGTTTTTACTATTTAATAAACATGTGTGTTGAATATTTTGAAACTAATTTGACTGGGCGCTGTTGTTGCCGTAGTGTAGCGCGGATCGGCCGGATGGGTACGGACCATCCCAGCTCAGCTGGGTACGGGACGACCGTTCCGGGTACGTTCCACGCACGCCCCCTGAGTAGGATAGTACGCGTGTATAAAGCCATATGAGAGAAGTTTCTGTAAAAAGTCCGTGAGATCGCGTAGCGCACATGCGCGAGCGTCAGAGCTTCCCTGGCAACACGTGTCAGCGTTGAGGGAGAATGCGTACTAAAGCGTAACGGGTTGTTGCACGTATTCTTTAAATTCAAGTATTCTTGTCGTTCCTGGTAGCTATCAGGACCGGAATGAGACGAGGATTCTAAAACTATTTACCTTTTTAAAATCGGACGAGAAATGGCCGTGTTATCCTAATTTGGCTCATTGAAATTATTTTCAAAATATTACTGGGACGTGGTAAACGCGTGTGTGCACTAAACGAATGGGGGAAGATGTCTATCACGTGGTAGCGTCCTCACCCTTCCTATCTGCACGCTGATTGGCTACAGATCGGTCGCTGATTGGCTAGGCGTCCTGCCTATGACGTCATGAGTAGCATAAAAGGAGCGCAAAACCAAGAATCGATACCCTTTGCCTGATCTCGTTCGTCCTCGGACGGACGCAGTCACCATACGGGCTGCCTAATCAATCAAAATCTAACAAGTGCGCGCTGGTGCCTGCTCGGATGATGGCCAGAAGAACAAATGGGTCCCAGGACCCGAAAGAGCCCCCCCCCCCCCTTGGGTACATCAGGTCATAAGACCGCACGCACCTTATTCCCCCCCCCCCCCCAACCCCGACCCAGCACCTACCCCATCCCTTCCCCACCCCCGTTAGGTCCAGGTTAGGCCCTCCCCATCCCCACGCCCAAGCATGAGGAGCAACAGAAAAGCCATGGACAAGAACCGCAACATGAGATAAAATCGAGAGACAACGATCAACACACACCCAGAGAGACACAAGCTAATGCACAAACCGACGTCACAAGAATTCACAAGAATTCAACAGAAACCATAAAGGCCAGGCGTGAGTCTAGACCCTAGCATTGGGAACTAGCATATAAACGCCTAAAATATTACAACACACACACACACACACACACACACACACACACATAAGAATCGATACCACACTTCGGCGAGAGAGAACAAGTGGCAGGTTGTGTGGACAGAGCAGTGAAAGACGTGGGCAACTGCTTACTGACTGTGGTTCCTTTATAACCACAGCAGTACCTCTCAGATTTCAGTTCTTAGTCTCTGTCACGCAATCGAACATCCGCATCTAAGTTTTTGTAAACCCTCGGACGGCCATCCATGGGCAACTAATTAAATAGAAGAGTCCCTCACTTCCAACACTTCAGAGGAGCCTTCCTGCAGATGGGCCCCGTGGCCCAGATGTAAATTGCGATACTTATGGGTGAGTTTACGCCCTTAGTAGAATATCTACTCGAGGTACTAGCGTAGCTCCTAAACGGCTAGAGTACTTACTCGGGTACTTACTGAGTTAACCCTGCTAGGTGAGTGAGTGGAGTGGAGTGGAGTGGAGTGGAGTGGAGTGGAGTGGAGTGGAGTGGAGTGGAGTGGAGTGGAGTGGAGTGGAGTGGAGTGGAGTGGAGTGGAGTGGAGTGGAGTGGAGTGGAGTGGAGTGGAGTGGAGTGGAGTGGAGTGGAGTGGAGTGGAGTGGAGTGGAGTGAGTGAGTGAGTGAGTGGGTTAGTGGGTGAGTGAGTGAGTGAGTGAGTGAGTATTTATTGCTCAATCCAGACAAAAGGATACTGCAAAACAGATACACAAGAAAAAAGCACCAAAAAAAACAACCAAACAAAACTGTACAATACGACTATACAGAGGACATATTAGCAGGAATAACCCTGCTAGGAGTAACCCTGCTAGGGGTAGCCCTGCTAGGAGGCAGGGTTAAGTCGAATACGTCACCTGATAAACTGACAGGCCACGTGAAACATTGGCAGCTCTCGTAAAGAAATCGTCTGCTAGGCAGAATACGTCGGAGTTTTGAGGTTTATTTGTAATAATTCAATCTGAAGTTCATAAACTTAAAAGGTTATTGCTTTCTGAATCACGTTGGCATGAGCTGAACATAAACATAATCACATGTTCGTCGTCCGTCATTGTTATTTACTCCCCCCCCCCCCCCCCACCCCACCCCCGGATTTACTCCTCGGAGCAGTTAGTGCGTTTAGGCGAAAGCAATCGTGAGCATCATATATCATTTACCCGAGAGTAGCTACCCTACTAGGGGCGTTAACTCGCCCTATGATGCTTGTCTCAATTGGACGATTTAACCTTACAAGACAAATTCCCTTTGATGTAAGGAATAATTTGTTCAATATTTTGAATATTTTGACTAATTTGACTAATGCGACTGCCAGCAACAGACCCAGTCATATTAGTTTCAAAATATTCAACAGTTGACGTGAATAGGTCTCGTCTAATTGAGACACCGAAATTTCAAGGGTTAAAGTGTTAATTTTTGCAGCCGGCGAAATCAAAATCAATATTGTCCTTTTGCCAAAAAGACATTCTGTGCTGAACATATGCATATATTTCACAAGAACAAGAATACATCTTTCCAGAGTATCCATCTGTCATCTGACGTCATATACCGTCGTAATAAGCTAAGTGGCGTGTAGGATGACGTCATAATCATTACGGCACAAATAATTTTATTTGGCCCGTCCTTAACTCTTAATGGTCCGAGCAACAGCGCCCAGTCAAATTAGTTACAAAATATTCTATAGCTTACATGCATAATTTTCTGGAAATTCCTAGTCAGGGAGTTCAGAGATTGATCGCTCCCAGCACGAGCGAGGTGTGGGTGGAGCTTAGCTAGAGATGGGCGGGGCATGTCTAAAATGGTCCATTGTATATAAATGAATTTTGTCATTTTAGGGAATTGCGATTAATGAACCTTTCACACGATATGAGACTAATTTACTTTAGGCCTGTTTATGTAAGTTGAACAAAAGAACAAATGAACCTTTTCGATTGTACGGAGACTCTGCGAAACGCAGTGTGTCCTCTTTCTCACCACTCTCGTCAATGATTTCACTGGGAAACATTTAATATGTACGTCGTCGGATACAAGTTCACTATTTTATTAAACACTAATGGACATTCACTCTATGGTTGAACATGATTATTTAGAGTTATGAATCGAAACTATGATAAGTGCGCCGGTAGGTCTGGTGGTTCCTTGGTTGCTCTGACGGTCGGTTGGTAAATTAACCCTTTAACACTTGAATTTGTTAAAAAAAATTCTCATAAAGAATGTTGTCTATTTGCAGAGCAAGAGAAAACTATATTTTGACAATTTACCACTGGAATGACTGCCTCGTTTATCGAGCCAGTTATTCCAATGGCAAGTTTAAAACAATAGTCTTCTCTCGGTCTGCAAATGGACATTTTTCAAGACCACTGCTGAAGCCATTTTTGGCTGATATGGCTGTTAAAGGGTTAAATTGTGTACATTTCTGACAAAGCTGCCTAAGCCAGAGCTATGCTTTTATCTCCCGAGAAATTGTAGACCTGAAACGAGGTCTGACACTCTATTCCACCCCTTCAACAACTGCAAAGCCTCCACGCATTAACTATTTTTACAATTGGTTTGTTGCTGAAAAGTGTTGTTCATTTGGTATTGCCGATAGATTTCGTTGTCATAAGAGTATTATATCTAGAAGCAAAGTGACACAGGCAGATCTAAGAGCCCATGTTCGGCGACACTGGTTAATGCTGTCCTCTTTGTCCTGGATCTTGAATGAAATAGACGCGAGAGACTAATTTGGGATCAAGGCTGTCAATGTATGCACGAGACCCTTGAACTCTCGATACTTATTAATGTACGTCATGTACACCGCAGAAGTGACAGGTAGACTGTGCATCTTCACCAAGGTGAATGCGGTCATATATATTTTTCAGCATATGGTCACAGTAGGGGTTGCATTGGGATCCATCTTGGTAGTGCTCCTACTTGGCATCCCATATCATGCAGCTCTGTGACCCAGCTATAGCAGAACGGAATAATAAATGCGTCGAGTTGGATCTGTCAGATCGAGCCTTATGCTACCTTCGATATATATTTTTGTGACCACTGTAACTGGCGCAAGTAGTTCCGTCTAACTTGAGCCCACTAAAGAACCGTAGCGCTAGCACCACGTGGGTGATCTCCGGACTAGTGATCCCGGCATGATCGAGTAGTCTTATAGAAGTCGTCGACATTGATGCATGCGCCACCCACCCGCTACCGTCGTTTCCAACACAATATTATTGCCACCCTTGTTTGAACCCTAACAGTCCTTACTGGCATCCTTCACGCCACCACCTGAGCCATACAGTACCTTGTGTCTAAATGGAAAGATATCCGATTAGAGATTTATCAAACGTATGTATAGAGACAGAAAGACATGTCTGATACCAATGATATATACATAAACATGCTGTACACTGCTTGCAAATGCCTCATAGCAGCAAGACTGTTAGATGCTTGGGCAACGGTGTGGGAATGTACTCACGCCCAGACTTCGTCCATCATCTATGCATTGGAAGCTCTGCTAAATGGTACCTATAGACATATCCCACAGATGATCTCAGATACACATATCGGTGTCAGTACATGAATCTATATGCGAGGCACCTCACCTCCGCAATACGGCCCCATAGTTCTTATCAAAAACTAAAAGGTACATGGATTTCAAGTATTCAGAATTAGTATCAGAGACGTGACACAATTCATACATTTAGAATCCGACACGCATCCAATATGACAACAACGGTGGTTAACGTATATCGTGACTAATTTCCTGTCATATGGTTCAACTCAGGGCAGATTGTATTTCATGGATGACCTGGCTGATAGCACATGCAGGGTGGCAGAATATATAATAGCCCTCCCTGTTCAGGGCAGAAGGCAGAGAGAACAGAGTAGCACATGCACCAACGTGGAGTACATCAATAAGACCACCCAATGGACCATTCCAGTTTTGGTTATGCCCCTTTCATCTTTAGCTAAGCTCCACCAACGCTTCGCCCGGGTTGGGATCGATCGATCCGCAAACACACAGACTATCAATTTGTAGAGAAATATACAGGTAAGCTGTTTACTATTTTGAAACTAATCTGACTGGGCGCTGTTGCTGTCTATGGTTATTAGTTTCAAAATAGTAAACAGAATGTTTACAAAGACATACAATTCGCACAACGTGTCGGACTATTAAGCATTAAGGACGGACCAAATCGACTCATTCATGCCATATTTAATTATGACGTCATCCTAAACGTCACTTAATTGATTATGGCGTCATATGACGTCATATGATGTATAGATAAACTGGAAAGGTTCATTGAGTTGGGATTATTAGCCCGCAGACCATCCACATGGAGCTAGGGTTGTGATTGCTTAACGGGGCAAGATGGGTCTCGTGGCCTCAAGTACTGGTGTCATACAGGCCAAGATTGGAAATGACCCAGCGCTGCCGATCTGACACAGACTTACATCGACCGGTTCGTTCCGTTCGGCCTAACCCACCATATACATACATGCCCGTATTTCTCATTCACGTGCTACCTGCCTTGCTAACTACTATAATATTAGATGCCAAAATGGATACACATCCGAGATGAATCTCATTACAACCTCTATCGGGACTATCTGTGGATATAACATATATGACCGCTTCCACCCTCATGGAGATGTACAGTCTTCCTGTCACACCAATTTGGTACACGCATCGATAATCGATGTACACCGAATGTCTTAGCTGTGAATCATTTGAGATCCTCGGGCGTACATGGGCACCTTACTGCGGAAGCAGTATTTGTCATTTACTCCAGCCACACCCTCTTATGACAGAGAGGACATGGGGGGGGGGGGCATAGATCGCAGAGCGATGGCTCACAGATTTTCCAGTGTCATTTTGACTCCAGACATACTACTCAGTACTCATAGACACAACTACTGTTTATACTGTTATAAACAACATTTATTCGTAAGTATAGAGTGTCTAAAAGTGCATCACCTATTATCCGCCGTAACACGCGTCTTCCCACATCAATAAACTGTTTTTGAATGTTTGATTATATCATCGTGATATACTCTAAGTCTAATTAAGCATCTCGTACATGACATGTATTTATAGACGAGTCAGATATACATCTTAAATTTCAAAGGTGACAGACTAGCGTAGCCTCTGGCGACAGGTACAATAATACATGATCCCGAATAGGGCACGAAGACGGCTAAATGCATGCTAAATGCAAATATTGTTTGACAGGAAATTTTGCTAGCGCTCTCCTAGCCCATATTTTCTTTCTAAAACTTTCTATATCACCGTTGTTATTCTCCATGAAAAGATTATGTAACTTATCAAGACCATTGTGTTCAGACCCGCAGATATGCAATCTATGTTGACTAGTATATGCCGGTGTCAAACTCGCATCATGCAATATGAAAAGAACTTATGCATGAGAGTCGATTTGAGATCCACATGTCGAATCAGAAGCAGCAGCATAAATGACAGCTATCTATGTGTTAGAATATATGTTAATGTACGTCTAATCAACCTTTTCCGTTTATCGATCAATCATATGACGTCATAATCAGTTGCGTGACGCGCAGGATGACGCCATAATCAATGATACCATGAATGAGGTTGATAAGCTCGTCACGAACACTTAATGGAGGATTTCCGTTTATCCACCGCTCATATTACGTCTTAATCAACTACAACACACGTGTCAT